>JAJMSD010000116.1:0-27629 GCA_030558265.1 [Candida] pseudocylindracea
GCTGGTAGCCCTGCGGCGGGTACTGCTGGTAGCCCTGCGGCGGGTACTGCTGGTACTGCTGGGCCATCTGCGCCTTCTCCTGCTCGGCGGTGGGGAGCACGCCCTGGGCGCTGCCCGCAGGGGGATTGCCGTAGCCGGGGGGGGCCGGCAGCGTCAGGCGCACGGGGGCCGCGGCCTGGGCTGCAAGCCCGGCCTTCTCCTGCTCGGCACTCGGGTACTGCGAAGCGCCCTGGTGGCCCTGCGGAGCGCCCTGGGAGTACTGCGGAGCACCCTGCGGCGGATACTGCTGGTACTGCTGGGGCGGGTACTGCTGGGGCGGGTACTGCTGGGGCGGGTACTGCTGGTAGCCCTGCGGCGGGCCCTGGTAGCCCTGCGGAGCGCCCTGCGGCGGATACTGCTGGTACTGCTGGGGCGGGTACTGCTGGGGCGGGTACTGCTGGGGCGGGTACTGCTGGTAGCCCTGCGGCGGGCCCTGGTAGCCCTGCGGAGCGCCCTGCGGCGGATACTGCTGGTACTGCTGGGGCGGGTACTGCTGGGGCGGGTACTGCTGGGGCGGGTACTGCTGGTAGCCCTGCGGCGGCCCCTGGGGCGGGTAATTCTGCTGGGGCGGGCCCTGGGGCGGGTAGCCCTGCGGCGGCGGCTGGTCCTTGTTGTCGCTCATGGAAAGAGTGGGGGGAGGCTAAGGGAAACGTGGTGCATGACGTCATGCACGACCGGCGTGCATTATCTCCGGCTCGCGAAACACCGAGGCCGCCATCCCATGCTGCTCACGGTGCGCGCCGGGGGCATTCGCCCGTTCAGCTTGCCGTTGGAGCAGCTCTTCACGGTGGACGATCTTGCACAGGCCATCAAGGCCCACGCCGGCGTGCCGGTGTCCGAGCAGCGCTTGGCGACGGCTGCGGACGAGGCGGCGGATCTGGAGCCCGTGTCGCGGTGGATTGACGGCTCGGCGCCGTTGCTCCGCATGGAGGTGCGCCCGGATGTGCACATCCTGTTGCACGGGACTGGCGGAGCGTGCTGCAGCGTGCGCGTGCCGCCGGGCGAGTACGTGATGGTGGTGAAGGCGATGGCGGAGACACGCTTGGGCATTCCGCACCAGGAGATGCGCCTCTTGCACGCGGGCCGCGAGTTGGAGGACAACCGGACGCTTTGCGAGTACGGGGTGCGCAGCGGCGCGCGGGTGTGCGTGCTACGGCGGCACGAGCGCGAGATCACCGTGGAGGTGATGGCCGCGGGCCGGCCGGCCGTCATGCTCGACGGCCTCCACCCCAGCGACACGGTGCGCCACATGCGGCTGCTTTTGGAGACAAGCATGCTGGAGCCGACACGCGACCAGCTTCTCTGCTACGAGGGCGAGGCGCTTGCCGACGAGCGCTCGCTCCGGTCGTACGGCATCGACGACGACGCGATCGTGCATCTTGTGAACGACCGCGTGGGCATCTCGGTGCGGATCTTTGGCGGCGCGGTGGTGCCGCTCCGGGTGAGTCCGCACCACACGGTGGCACAGTTGAAGCGCGAGATCCACGCCGCCGAGGGCATCGAGGTGCGGCGCCAGCGGTTGGAGGTGCACGGGCTCGAGGTGGGCGACGGCGACTTGCTCTACGCCATTGGTGTGGCGCAGGGGCTGGTGGTGGATCTCCGCGAGGTGCGGCACGAGGTGTGCGTGTTTGTCAAGACGCTCTTGGGGCGGCGGGTGGCGTACCAGGTGGATCCGACCAACAGCGCGGACGACCTCAAGCTGTTGATCCAGCTCAGGACGGGGTTCCCGCCGGCGCTTCAGCAGTTGGTGTACCTCCTGACACTGCCCGAGGGGCTGCATGCGTTGGCGAGCTACGGGATCGGCGAGGGCAGCGTTGTGCACTTGGTGTTGCGCACGATCGGGAGCATGCCCGTGAAGGTGCGGTTGGTCGACCGCAGTGTCGTGGATCTCGTGGTGGACCCGCTGTTGCCGGCCTCCACCATCCGCTTTCTCACAGAGGAACGCGCCGGGGAAGACATGGCGGGCTACTGCCTTCGGCGCAAGCACAAGGTGGTGGACGAGGCGCACTCGATCTCGCTGTTGGGGATGGTGATGGGCTCGACGATCGAGTTCCGGCGCGGCGAGCGCGTCAACTCGGCGGTGTACGCGGTGCCGCGGCCGGTGGAGCGTGCCGGCACGGCGGGACCGGGGAGCACGGCGGGGCCGGGGAAGAAGCCCCGGGTGTCGGTGCTGGTGCTTGCGGAGAGCGGCGTGGTGGGCGTGAGCGTGCTGGAGGGCCTGGCGTTGTTTGGCGTGAAGAACAAGTTGGAGCGGGTGACGGGCGTGGCGAGCGCGTCGATCGCGTTGGTACTGGTGGAGCGGCGCTTGGAGCCCGGCAAGCGGCTCCTGTCGTACCGCATCCGCCCGGGCAGCACGGTGGTGATGGAGCGCGTGCGGGGGGACTACGACGTGTTTGTGCGCACGTTGCGCGGCGAGACGGTGCAGGTGCGCGTGGGGGCGGCGGAGAGCGTGGCGGAGTTGCGCGCGCGGGTGGGCGAGGCCACAGGCGTGCCGGCACGGGTGCAGCGGTTGGTGGGGGGCCGCGGCGTGGTGGAGCACGGGGACGCGGCGGCGCTCGGGATGTACCCCGGCATGACGCTCGAGATGGAGCAGCGCGTGCGCGGCGGGTAGAGCCGTCGGCGGGCGCAGCGCGCGTGTCTGCCCAAAGCGGCAGCGCGCAGATGCAGCCCGATCGGGCACATTTTCCTTCGACCGTCTTCCACGATCACGCTTGCCACCGCCATCGCCCCCACTTCCTCATGTCGCACTTCCAGGGACTGAACACGGACTGGGACTCCCAGCAGATCATTGGCCTGCGGGTCCGCCACGGCGGCGGCGGCCCGCGCCAGCAGGTGGCGCGCACGACGGGCCAGGTGAACGCGGCGCGCCGTGACGGCGCCGTGGTGGCGACCGAGCGCAAGTACGGCACGCTGAACACGACGTCGAACCCGGAGGGCCAGCGGCTCACGAAGATCGACCGCGAGAACGAGGTGGCGCCGCCCAAGAAGGTGGACGTGCTGGTGGGCAAGGCGATTGCGCAGGGCCGCCAGGCCAAGGGCCTCACGCAGAAGGACCTCGCGACCAAGATCAACGAGAAGCCGAACGTGGTGAACGACTACGAGGCCGGCAGAGCCGTGCCGAACCAGCAGTTGTTGGCCAAGATGGAGCGCGCGTTGGGCGTCAAGTTGAGAGGCAAGGACATTGGCACCCCCTTGGGCGGTCCCAAGAAGAAGTAGGTTTTGACGCACGCCCACATTTCCCATCTTTCCATGTTCTCGATCGCGAACCGCCAGCTCAAGCTCACCACCGCGGAGGACATCGAGCCGCACGTGCAGGCGTTCCTCGCGACCGCGGCGCCCACGGCGATGGACCTCTCGGGCAACACGATCGGCATCGACGCCGCCGCCGCGCTTGCCGCCGCCATCGCGCGCCACGGCGGTGCGCTCACGTCGGTCAACCTCGCGGACGTCTTCACCGGCCGCCTCAACACGGAGATCCCCGCCGCGTTGGAGCACCTCTTTCCGGCGTTGCTTGCGTGCCCGCAGCTCACGCGCCTCGATCTCTCCGACAACGCGTTCGGCCTCCAGGCGATCGACCCCATCGAGGCGTACCTCGCCAAGGCGGTGACGCTCGAGCACCTCATCTTGAGCAACAACGGCATGGGCCCGTTTGCGGGGGCGCGCATCGGCCGCGCCTTGTTCGACCTCGCGGTGGCCAAGAGAGCGGCCGGCAAGCCGTCGCTCAAGACGTTCATGTGCGGCCGCAACCGGCTCGAGAACGGCCTGATGGAGCACCTCGCCATTGGGTTGCGCAACCACCCCGACCTCCACACCATCCGGTTGTACCAGAACGGCATCCGGCCGCAGGGCATTGCCACGCTTGTGCGCAGCGCCCTTGCGCGTCTCGACAAGTTGACGGTGGTGGATCTCCAGGACAACACGCTCACGCGCAGCGCGTCCGAGGCGCTCGCACGCGTGCTCCCCGCGTGGACGCTGTTGGTGGAGCTCAACCTCAACGACTGCTTGATGGGGCCCAAGGGGCTGCTTGCCGTGGTGCGTGCGTTGCAGGGCGCGCCGGCGCTGCTTGCGGTGGTGAAGCTCCAGTACAACGAGATGGAGGAGGAGGCGTTGCAGGTGTTTGTGGACTCCGTGCACCAGTTGCCGGGGTTGCAGAACATCGAGCTCAACGGCAACCGGTTCGAGGAGGACGGGCCGTTGGTGCAGAAGTTGGCGGAGGCGTTGGAGAAGCACGGCGCCGAGTTGGACGACTTGGACGACTTGGAGGAGGTGGACAGCGACGAGGAGGACGACAGCGGCGACGAGGAGGAGGAGGAGGAGCGCGAGGGCGAGATCGACCAGTTGGAGCAGGAGTGGCGCGGCAAGGCCGAGGACGACGCCTCCGTCGACAAGTTGGCCGATGGGATTGCCGGCGTCAAGGTGTAGAGGGCGGCGTGCCCGTGTAATCGAGCGGCTACAGCGGCGCAGAGAGCTCTGCCAACGCGCGGTCCTTGGCCAACCACCTGTTCTCCAACCACCGGTGGAGCTGGCGCGGGCGGGCCGGCACGGAGCGCATGGAGAGCGCCTCCACGTGCACGTGCACGGTGGTGGGGCGAGTAAGCACGTGGACGAGCGCCGGGGTGGCGGGGGGTGCCCCCGTGCCCTCGTAGCGGATCGTGAGGTTGTACACCTTGCCCGCGCGGCGGCGCACACCGTCCACGGCGTTCTGCACCATGGCGTGGCGCGGGTACAACACCCGCGACACCTGCGGCTGGCAGTAGAGACGTGCCTGCGCGTTCTGGCGGTCGCGGGCCGCCGGCGTCCACACGTTGGTCTCCGGGAAGCACACCACCCACTCGGGACCCCCGGCGGCGCCCATCCGGCCAAACACCTCCCGCACCAACGCGGGCTCGAGGCTCCAGTTCTCGTCCAGCTGGAGCATGTGGTGGAGCACGCGCACGCTCGGGAAGGACCAGAGCGAGAGCCAGCTGAAGAAGGAGACACAGGGCCGGCCGGCCGTGCACTCGCGGGCCACGAGCGGGTCGGTGCAGTGCCACCAGCCGCGCCCCTGCAGCGGCGGAGGCGTGGCCGGGACCGTGGCGGCGGTGCGTGCGAGATGCTGCACCACCAAGTAGTCCGCAACCAGCGCGTGGTTGGCGAGCACGAGGGCGTTGCGTGCCGCCAACGCGTCGCCGGACACGACGACGGTGAAGCCGTTGGCGGCCATGGTGGCAAGACACCGGTCCCAGAACCACGCACGGCTCTTGCGGAGCACCACCGCCAGCGTGGCCTCGGCGACCGGGAGCGCGAGCGCCGCGTGCACGCCGACCCACGCGGCTGCGGCGTAGCACACGACGAGGTAGAGCACGGTGGTGATCTGACGCGCCGCCTCCGGGAGCGGCGGAAGCGCAGAGCCCGCAAGGTGGGAAACAAGCTCCATGGGGAGGGACCGCGGCTTGCGCCGGCCTTGCCGCCGCCGTGCTGCCTGCCGCCGTGGCCGCCGGCGGCAGCGCTGGCGCCGTTGGCTGCAGCCCGTGCATAGCCCCGCAGCCGGGTGCATAATTTTTTTCTCGTCCTCATGTCTCGCATCATCGTGAAGGGCTTGCCCAAGTACTCGACCGAGGCGGACCTTGCGAAGCACTTTGCGGCCAAGGGCACGGTGACGGATGTGAAGCTCATGCGGAACCGCCACGGCGAGCTGCGGCGGTTTGCGTTTGTGGGGTTCAAGACGGACGGAGAGGCGGAAACGGCGGCGCGCTACTTTGACAAGTCCTTCCTCGACACGGCGCGGCTCGACGTGCTGCTTGCCAAGACGTTTGCGGACCCGCTGGTGCCGACCAGTGCGCGGGAGCAGCGGCGGATGGCACAGAAGCGCGAGCGCGAGCGCGAGGAGAGACGTGCGGAGAAGAAGCCCAGGCGGACCGCCACCACGTTGGACGAGGAGATTGCCCAGAACCCGGCGTTGCGCGAGTACGTCGAGGTGATGAAGCCGAGTGCACAGGTGAAGCTGTGGGCAAACGACGAGGTGGTTGGCGGCGCGGCAGGCGAAGAGCCGCAAGAAGACGCACCGCAGAGCACGGAGCCCGCCGGCGACGAGCTGGACGAAGAGTACCAGACCATGCAGCCCGAGGAGGAGGAGGAGGAGATGGTTTCGCTCAGCGACATCCCCACGGACGGCTTGGCAAAGGACCTGGCGGTGTCGGACATGGAGTGGTTGCAGCAGCGCCGCACGCGCATGAACGACGGCGGCGACGCCCTCAAGGAGCTGGGCGAAGCGGCTGCGGCCGAGCCGTTGTCCAGCGGAGGAGCGGCGGCCGGACCCGCCTCGGAGGAGACGCCCGAGACGCAGATTCTCGCGTCTGGTCGGCTCTTTCTCCGAAACATCCACTACGCCTCCACGGAGGACGACTTCCGGGCGCTCTTTGCGCCCTACGGCGCGCTCGAGGAGGTGCACGTGGCGGTGGACACGCGGACCGGCAAGCTGAAGGGGTTCTGCTACATCCAGTTCGCGGACGCGCCGGCGGCGGTGGCGGCCTACGAGGCCCTCGACAAGCAGATCTTCCAGGGCCGCCTTCTTCACATTCTTCCCGGGAAGCCCAAGAAGCTGCACCGCCTCGACGAGTTTGCGCTTGCCAACCTCCCGCTCAAGAAGCAGCGCGAGTTGCAGCGGCGCGAGGCGGCGTCGAAGCAGCAGTTCAGCTGGAACGCGCTCTACATGAACCAGGACGCCGTGCTCGAGCTGGTGGCGGCCAAGATGGGCGTGCTGAAGCGCGACTTGGTCGACCCCGAGAGCCTGTCGCTGGCGGTGAAGCAGGCGTTGGCGGAGGCGCACGTGATTGGCGACGTGCGGCAGTACTTCGAGTCCAAGGGCGTGGACCTCACCAAGTTTGGCCGGGCCGAGCGCGACGACCGCGTTTTGTTGGTCAAGAACTTTCCCTTTGGCACCACGGTGGAGGAGCTCGGCGAGGTGTTTGCGGCCCACGGCGACTTGACGCGTGTCTTGATGCCGCCCGCGGGCACCATTGCGGTTGTGGAGTTCCGCGACGCACCCGCGGGGCGCGCGGCGTTTGCCAAGTTGGCGTTCCGGCGCTTCAAGAAGGGCATCTTGTACCTCGAGAAGGGCCCGCAGGGCTTGTTCACGCAGGAGGCCTCCGGGGTGGCGGTGGCGGAGAAGCAGGCGGAGGCGGCGGCCGCCCCCGCGTCGGCCGCCGACGTGCTCGAGACCGGTACGGCAGACGTGCCGGAGGGCCCGACGGTGCTGCTCTTTGTCAAGAACCTCAACTTCTCGACCACGACGCAGGCGCTCCAGGAGGCGTTCCAGCCGTTGGCCGGGTTTGCGCTGGCGACGGTGCGCACCAAGACAGACCCCAAGAAGCCCGGGGTGCTGCTCAGCATGGGCTTTGGCTTTGTCGAGTTCCGCAGCCACGAGGCGGCGGTGGCGGCTGCGGCCGCCATGAACGGGCGCGTGTTGGACGGCCACACGCTCCAGGTGAAGTTGTCGTCGCGGCAGACGGCAGCGGCGCCGCGTGCGCAGACGACGCGCTCGGCCAAGATTCTCATCCGCAACCTCCCGTTCGAGGCCACGCGCAAGGACGTGCAGCAGTTGTTCGGGAGCTTTGGACAGCTCAAGTCGGTGCGGGTGCCGAAGAAGTTCGACAAGCTGGCGCGTGGTTTCGCGTTCGTGGAGTTTCTTCTCGCGAAGGAGGCGGAGAGCGCGATGGACGCGTTGCTGGGCGTGCACCTTCTCGGGCGCCGTCTCGTGATGGAGTACGCGGCGGCGGACGCGCTGAACGCGGAGGAGGAGATCGAGCGCATGACCGCCAAGGTGGGCCAGCAGCAGGCAGTGGCCGAGTTCGGCCGCGCCGTCCGCGAGGGCAAGGGCAAGCGCAAGGTCGAGATGGAGGACGAGGAGTAGGACGGGCCATAGGCGCTCTGATTAGGGCTCGATCTGCATGCAGCTGCGGCATTCGTGCATATTCCGGCTGAACCGGGTTGATAGCACAAAACACGCCGCCCTCTTCTCAATGGCGTTTTGGACGGCGTTTCTCGCCACCCTCGCGGCGCTCTACCTCGCGCCGTGGTTTGTGAGCCGCTTCTTGCCCGTGCAGGTGCTGCGCTTGGGCGTGCTCAAGGCGTACGGCTTGCGCGGGCGCCGATGGAGCGCCAGCAAGGTTGCCTTCAGCGTTCGCCGCTGGGCGCTCGTGATCGACGACTTGGTGGTTGACGGCGGCAGCGACGGCGGCAGCGACGGTGGCAGCGACGGTGGCAGCGACGGCGCCGGCGCGACGGCGCCCGAGCGCAGGCTGCCGTTCCCGCTCGATGTCGCCTTTGACCTCCCCGCGTGGGTGTACACGTACGCGCAGGTGGTGAACTGGGCGGTTGCGGTGGAGGCTGCCAATGTTGTCGTGACGGCACCGGAGGGCCCGCCGCGCGCCCGCATCTCGTCGGTGCGTCTCCACACGCGGTTGCGCGTGGGCACGCCCGAGTTGCTCGTGCTGGTGTTGACCGTGGGCAGCACCCACGTGCGCAAGCACCAGTTGCTCCGCCAGCCGGTCGAGGTGGAGCTCGCCATCGGCGCCAAGTACCGCTCCGACGAGCTCCAGAGCCACGTGACGGTGACCTCGCTTGCTGTGCGGCTTGTGTCGACGGTGGTGCACCTCGGGGCAGATGTGCCGGGCTTGATGGAGGAGGTGGGCGTGACGCCCGAGGAGTTGGGGCTTCTGGGCGAGGTGGCGGAGGGATTGCGCCAGCCCCGCGGGTTTGAGCTCACGGTGGAGAGCGCTGCCATCAGCGTGCGCACCGGCGTGGTAAACCCGTACGGCGTGAGCGCGGAGGTGCGCGTGCAGGGCCTTGTCATGAGCTCTGTGCGCACCCGGAAGGCCGTGGTGGAGATCCCGGAGATCTCGGCGGTGCTCGGGGACACGGCGGAGGTGCTGGTGGCAGTGCCGCTGGTGGAGGCGCACGTGACGGTGGAGGAGGTGTTTCTCTCGGCGTTGGTGGCGATGCAGATTCTCGGGGTCGAGGAGCAGCCGCGGCCGCCCCCGCTCCAGCAGCCGCGCGCGCCGGCCGTGCTCCCCTCGGTGTCGTTTTCTCTTCCCACGTTCCTCTTGTTTGTGACGCTTCCGGGGCTGCAGCAGGAGGCCATCTTGGAGCTCGAGACGCTTGCGGTGACGGCGTTTGCGGCGCCCAGGCCGGACGTGTCGCTTGCGGCGGCACGGGTCTACATCAACAAGCACAACCCCAACCTTCCCGACGACGTGTGGCACCCGTTCTTGGTGCTCCGCACGATCTCGCTCGGCGAGGACATGCGCGTGGTCTTGTCGTCCGCACGGATCATCTTCCCGCACGACTACCTTGTGTACAAGGTCATTGACGGTGCCGTGACGCTCTTCAAGCTGGTGCGGCAGATGGTGTACAACTTTGCGCAGGCGCGCCGCGGCAACAAGTACCCCCGCGTGATCATGCCGGTGGCGGAGCCCGCCAAGCACGTGCCGCCGGTGCACGTTTCCATCAAGTCGTTGTCGTTGCTTCTCCAGGACGATGCGTTTGAGAGCGAGCTTGGCATGGTGTTCCAGTTGGGCCATATCGACAAGACCATGCGTGACATGAAGCTCCGCGCGTTCGAGCACGAGGCCCAGTTGATGCGGGAGGAGGCGGTGCAGGAGTGGCTCCGGCTGCACAAGGTGGACACGCAGCCCGAACGGCGCAACAAGGGCTTGGTGCTGAAGCTCCACGCGCCGTGGCAGCACCACGACAGCGTCCGCTCGCCGTCCCCCCGGCGAACCACCATGCGGCTGGCGTCGGGGCGGCTGGCGTCGACGCGGCTGCCGTTGGCGCGGCCGCAGTCGCCGGGCCGGAGCGCGTTGCTGGACGACACGGGCGCGTCGTCCACGGGGTCGTTCCCAGCGTCGGGCACGGGCACTGCCGCGGGCACGGGTGCCACGTCGGTGTTTTCCACGCCGCTGTACGACAAGCTCCGCGAGGAGCCGTCGTTTGCGGAGTACGCCAAAGCGGTGGAGGCCAAGATCGAGGCGGCGCACGACAAGCTTCTTCGCAACATTGCCACGGAGTGGATCAAGGGCACGCGGCAGCTGCGGCGCGTGAAGGAGCTGTGGCACCACAAGATGATGTACCTCCACGGCGGGTTTGACCGGATTCTGGCGGCCACGCTCTCGCGGCTCCGGGTGCAGTCGCCCATGTCGCTCATGTTCCTCTTCCAGGTGCGGCTCACGCAGGTGGATCTCAAGTTGGGGCCGCCGACGTTCGACAACCTTGCGGAGTTTCTCCACACGCACCTGGGCCAGCCGCTTGACATGGAGTACTGTACGCTCATCCCCTTCCATCTCGATCTCCAGGCGAGCGGGATCCGCGCGCGGCTCAAGGACTACCCGCTTCCGCTCGCGCGGCTCGGGTTCCTCGACAGGCCGTACCCGACGCCGCAGTTCCGGCTCCACGGCAACGTGGTGATCAACGAGGAGGTGCCGAAGCCGCACTCGATGCGGTACGTGTGGGTGCCGTTTCTCCCGGAGGTGGCGTCGCTCGAGCGCACGACGTTCTTTTCGTTGCAGACGCCGCGGACGCTTTCGCCGGTGAAGGGGTGCCTAGACCTCCGCATGGAGGTGGGGAGCCACACAGACATGGACATTCTGTGGGGGAAGCTGTACGCGGCGGCGCTCCAGGACATGGGCCGGCAGTTGGACAACGTGACCAAGCCGCCGATGGACCCGCTGCGCAACATTGGCGGGTGGGACAAGGTGCGGTTGATCCTCCACGGACTGTGCAAGATGCGCGTGAAGAACAACCTCAACTTCTACGTCAAGGGGGAGACGAATCCATACATTCTTGTGGGGAACGGGGCGGGGTTGGTGTTTTCGTGGCGGCGGGACGTGGAGTTGGACATTGGTCCCGAGGCGTTCCCGTTCCTCTCGATCCGCAGCGACGAGTTCCAGCTTGCGGTGCCCGACCTCGGTCCGGCGCAGCGCGAGTACTGGCTCTTCCGCAAGAATGCCGCGGGCGGCGAGGCGCAGCCGGAGACGGACTTTTCCAAGACCATCATGCTGTTCACCGGGCCGAACCGCGTGCAGTGGCTGGTGCTGTTCCGGTTCACCGTCAACAAGACGCCCGGGAGCCGGAAGGGGTACGAGGAGCGCGTGCCGATGCCGCGGCCGCACTACGAGGTGGAGTTGTGGCACCCGGACTACGTGACGGACCCCGACCACGACCTGTACCGCGGGTTCCGGCTGCAGCACGTGGACATGGCGCTCACGATTGTGAGCGAGGGCGGCGTGCACCTGCCGGCGTCGAACCACGTGTTTGTGAGTCCCGCGGCACTCCGGGTGTTTCTCAAGTGGTGGCAGGTGTTGTTCCACGCCGTCAACCTCCCGGTGCGCATGGGCCGCTTGTACGCGCGCACGACGGGTCCGCCGGCGGATTCGTTTGGCTCGGCGCTTGCCTCGATCGCGTACCAGCTCCGGATTGCGCCGCTCACGTTCCTGCACGTGCTCCGGAACCGCAGCTACGACACGGTGGCGGCGAGCACGCGGGTGCTGTGCGTGGGGGTGAAGGCACGCGCGTCGCGCTTTGTGCTCGATCTCCACCAGGTTCTGCAACTCGAGCTGCCGGAGTACGACATCTGGGACATCCGGCTCAGCAAGGGCGAGGTGGACGTGGAGAACCTCGACTTCCGGCTCTTGCGCGCGCTTTTCCGGGAGCAGGCGCTCTGCGGCAAGCTCGCGGCGATGATGGGCATCGAAGCGGGTCTGGAGCTGGAAGGGCTGTTTGTGCTGCAGGACGTGGACGAGCTGTGGGTGGACGAGCGGGACTACGTGGAGTTGGAGGCGGTGCCGCTCCACCTGACGCCGCTGATGCAGCTTCTTCCGTTGTTGTCGCTGCCGCGGCTTCTGTACGTGCGGCTGAAGCGGGAGCCGCACCCGGTGCCGTATCCGTTTGACTCGCCGGCGTTGCATCCGTGCATCCACGGGAACAACCACCCGGAGAAGACGCAGCAGCGGTTGGCGGAGGAGCGGGCGGCGCTGTTGCGGCAGCAGATCAAGGAGACACAGGACGAGGAGGTGTTGAAGCGGTTGCGGCACTCGTTGCATGTGGTGCACAACATTCTCGACGACTTGGTGTTGCTCCGGGAGATCGAGGTGACGAGCGACGACGAGGAGGTGGCGAGCGACGTGTCGGAGCCGGTGAGCACGGGGCGGCGCACGCCCGAGCCTGCGCGCGCGCGGCGGCCCGCGTCGGATCCGGAGCCGGGGCTGCCGCTCCTGGACAGCGAGGTGGGGCGGTTTGGGGGCGACGAGCACTTGGACGTTCCCCGCATGCACCGGCTTGCGTCGGTGACGCTGCACACGTCGCGGGCCTCGGTGGCGCGCCAGCTCTCGGTGCTCGGCGACTCGCAGCTGATGATCGAGGCGTACCACCTGACGCGGGTGCTGGAGTACGACGTGTTTGCGAACCGCTACGTGCTCCACAACCCGCAGCTCCAGTGGGACGTGCGCCGGCGGAGCGTGTTTCTCGACACGATGGAGCGCATAGGCGACCGGCGGCGGCTCAAGCACTACGTGTCGCGGGCGGCGGTGATGGCGGCGGAGCGGCTTGCGCTGCTCGGAGACGAGGATGCGGCGGGCCCGCCGCCGCCGGCGTGCGACCGGATTCTGGACCGCGAGCTTGGGCGCGTGGCGGACATCTTTGGGCAGTTCATGCTGTTGGTGATGGACGCGGAGGAAGGGCTTGACGCGCAGCCCAACATGGTGTTCCGGTTGCTCGGGCCGCAGATCCAGGTGACGGACCCGGAGCGGCTGGAACACGCGGTGATGGTGGCGGCGCGGGACATGCAGTTCCGGCTGGTGGAGGTGGTGGACCCGCACACGGGCGAGGACATGTCGGGGTTGGTGGAGGAGCGGTACGGGATGCTCCTCCGGGACGCGCACACGTTTGTGCTTGACCGGGCAACGGTGGAGCAGCAGCCGGACGCGTTCGAGGACCACGGGGGACAGACGCCGTGGCCGCCGTGGTTGCAGATGGAGTACTGCTACGACAGCGCGCTGCTCCGGCGGCACTTGGTGTTCGAGAAGGGGAGCTGGGCGATGTTGTACACCAAGCAGAGCGGCATTGCGGCGGGCAAGACGGACGCAGCCGCGGTGCACAAGAGCCAGACACGGGTGCACACGCCGTCGCTCACGCTCCGGTGCACGAACGCGCAGTACAACGTGCTCTACTACATGCTCACGGAGGTGTTCATTCCGCAGCTGGGCAAGAGCCCGAGCAAGCTCGAGCGGTTCTTCCCGGTGCAGAGCTTTTCGGGGCTCAGCCTGAAGGTGCAAGACCTCCAGCGGCAGTACCGGATGCTCAGCACGATGAAGCGGATCACGATGCTCAATCTTGCGGCGAACGCGTGTCTGACGGCGGTGGAGGTGAACGCGATCGACCTCCACATCCAGTGGGTGATTCTCCGGTTGTTTGTGGTGATGCAGCAGGTGGAACAGGGACGGCGGACGGACGTCGGGGTGGAGGCGCTGGAGTTTGTGCTCTGCGCGGACGAGATCATCTGGCACGTGCTTGGGGAGAACCACCGGCCGTTTGTGGACCTTGCGGTGGCGCGGCCGGTGTTCCAGCACGTGCTCCACCCGCGGGGCGCGCAGCTGAGCCGGTTGGTGATTCCGGTGATGCAGGGCTTCAACCTCCTTCCGACGACGCGGTACCCGGAGTTTGTGGCGCCGCTCGAGAAGCTGGAGCACCCGATGGTGGTGGCGCGGTGGTGGCAGCTGCCGGCGGTCGCGGGCATCGAGATGTTGGACGCGTTGGAGGTGTGGTGCCAGCCGGTCAAGATCCAGATGGACTCGCACGAGATGCGGCCGTTGGTGCACTACTTGTTCACGGACCTGCAGACGCCGAAGCAGGACCACGGCGAGACGGGTCCGGACGAGCTGCACCCGTTGGTGGACGCGGTGGTGCAGTCGCTGCGGTTTGTGAACACGCACCACGGCGGCGACGACCTCCAGGAGATGATCGAGCGGCTGGGCACGTTCCGGCGGATCGGGGACTTCCGGTTGCACCCCACGGAGATGCAGATCACGTTCAAGGGCGACAAGGCGTTGAGTGTGCTCGATCTCAAGCAGTTGGTGTTCCGGGTGCCGGAGATGCGCTACCAGAGCGTGGTGTGGCTGAGCAGCGAGTTGTTGGACCACATCAAGAACGACATGGTGAAGGCGGTGTTGCGGCACACGGGCCGCATCTTGGGCAACCGCTTCAAGGTGGCGCACCGGCCGGGGCTGCCGCTGGTGGTGGTGGCCGACGCGGACGCGCAGTTGGCGCGCAACACGAGCATCAACAAGGGCACGCGGCACACGAGCCACGTGTACACGTGGGACCGCCTCGCCGAGCAGCCGCGCGGCAGCCGCGAGTCGTTCCACACGGCGACCGCAAGCGTGCGCTCGTCCACCAGCAGCCGCAGGGCGTAGTGTATAGTCGCCACCACGTGCTGTCTGCGTGCGCGCACCGTCTGCACGCCGCGCGCCGGCGCGCCTCCGCGTGGCGCGCAAGTTCCGGCGCGCTGCTGCTCCCAGCGCCCCTGTTGGAACCCGGCTGCGAGCAATGTCCTTCTTCGATGCGCTCAAGCGGGGCGCGCAGCAGCTCTTCGAGCCGGCGGTGCCGGCGCCGCTGCGCGACGAGCAGCTCCGGGCCGAGTTCAATCTCCCGGACTCGGAGACCCTTTGCGAGGACATCACGGCGGAGGTGTGTCTCCTCCCGGCGCCGCCGGCCACCGCGACGAACGTGTTCTACCAGGGCAAGCTTCTGCTCAGCCAGCACTTTTTGGTGTTCCGCGACGTGTACGACAAGCGCACGTGCTCCTTTGCGCTCCACCTCTCGGCGGTGAAGAAGCTCGAGCGGGTGCCGACGCGCGCGTACATCTTTGCGCTCTCGGTGCAGACGTACACCGGCGCGGCGTTTGTGATCCAGTTCATTGGCATCCGGCTGCACCTGGAGCAGTTCCTGTTCACGTTGAAGCGGCACTTGCTCGACAACAGCAAGAACATCCGCAACCTCCGCCCGTTGGTGGGGAGCCTCTACTCGGAGTATCTCGTGACGAAGGCGCAGATGCTGCCGCAGGAGGCGGCGCAGCTTGCGCACCCGCCCGGCGGCCTTGGGCTCGACTTCAAGTTCCCCGGCGACGCGCGCGTGTTGCGCGACAAGCTGAAGATGCGCTTGTGGTTTGGCTACCTCCGGGCCAACGGGCGCAACCTCACGCTTGTGCGCACGCCCATGTTTTACAAGCTCATCCGCGTGGGGCTTCCGAACCGGCTCCGCGGCGAGATCTGGGAGCTCTGCTGCGGGCTGGTGTTCCTCCGGTTGGAGCAGCCCGGGGTGTACCGGCGGCTTCTCGAGGAGAACGCCGGCGGGCACCTGCTTGCCTTGGAGGAGATCGAGAAGGACCTCAACCGGTCGCTTCCCGAGTACCTGGCGTACCAGCTGGAGGAGGGCATTCTGCGGCTCCGGCGCGTGCTTGTGGCGTACTCGTGGCAGAACCCGGAGATTGGCTACTGCCAGGCGATGAACATCCTCGCGGCGGCGCTCCTCATCTACATGCTGGAGGAGCAGGCGTTCTGGTGCCTCAACGTGGTGTGCACGCACCTCGTGCCGGGCTACTACTCCAAGAGCATGTACGGCACGCTTCTTGACCAGAAGGTGTTTGAGCTGATGGTGGAGCACACGATGCCCATGATGTGGGAGCACATTTCGCGCCACGACATCCAGCTCAGCGTGGTGCTGCTCCCGTGGTTTCTTCTGTTGTATCTCTCGAGCATGCCGTTGGTGTACGCGACGCGCATCGTGGACGTGTTCATGTTGCAGGGCCCGCGCACGCTCTTCCAGGTGGCGCTTGCCATCATCCGCATCAACGGGGAGAGGCTTCTCCTGACGGACGACGACGGCACGTTCATCCAGATCCTCAAGGAGTACTTTCTGACGCTCGACCAGAGCGCGCACCCGACGCTGCCGAACGAAAAGTACCGGCTGGTGACGCGCTTCCAGGAGTTGCTTGTGGTGGCGTTCAAGGAGTTTGCCAACATCTCGCACCTGATGGTGGAGCAGTACCGCGCGCGGCACCAGAAGCAGGTGCTTGCCGGCGTGGAGCTGTTTGCCAAGCGCACGCAGCTCCGCAACCTCCCGCGCACCAAGTACCTCTCGCCCGCGCAGCTCGGCAATGTGTACGACCGCTTCTACCAGGTGGTGGTGACGGACCACACGGCGGGGGACTCGGGTCTCGAGATGACGCCGGAGGGGTTTGGCGACTTCATGGCGGGAATTGCCGCGTGGGCAGCGAACCGCGAGACGGCGCCGTTCCTCCGGCGGTTGTTTGCGCTGTGGGACCGCGACCGCTCGGGCGGGCTTCTGCTTGAGGACGTGGTGGTTGGCCTCAACTCGCTTGTGGAGCCGGACCTCATGCAGGCGATCCAGTACTTTTTCGCGCTCTACACGGCGGACGACCGGCTCGACCGCGAGAGCATGCTTGTGCTTCTGGAGGACTTGCTTGCGCTCACGCGGCCGTGGATCGACTGCCAGTTCTTGGACCACCTCACCGAGACGGCGATCGAGAAGACGGTGGCGGAGCGCATTGTGCAGAGCCAGGGCGGAGCGCACGGCGCGCGGGACGTGGTGCTCCCCGAGCGCGTGGAGATCGACCGCACACGGTTTGAGCAGGCCCAGTCCGAGCGCTATCTCGCGGCGGCGTCGGCGTTCATGCTGCGGGCCATGGAGTATGCCCAGAACGACGAGGACGTGCTTGTGCACCACACGAACCTCATCGACCTTGACGGGGCGCCGCAGCGCGACGAGGAGGCGGAGGCGTACCGGCAGCGGATTCTGAGCCAGCTCTCGGCGAACGCGGCGCTCGACCCGAACCGCAGCGTGTACGTGAGCGCCGGGACGTTCCGGATGGTGATTCTCGCGGACGAGACATACGAGCTTTTCTTTGCGAGGACGCTCCGGGAGGCGGTGGATCTCGACACGCCGGTGAGCGGGACGGGCGGAGCGCCGAACCTCCGGGACATGTTTGACGGGTTGCTTGCGGACGGGAAGCGCGTGGCGAACGAGGTGCGGCGGCGCATGGACGAGAGCGTGCGGGAGCGGGGGCGCGCGGCGCTGGCGCCGGAGGACGACGACGACATCCACGTGCCGAGCGCGCAGGACCTCCAATTGGTGGGCGGCGAGGCGGTGGTGGCGTCGCGCGCGGAGGAGAGTGCGGAGTTGAAGGAGGTGCGCGCGGCGATGCTGAAGGGCGGGAGCGAGCTCTAGAGACGCCCGGGGGCGCACATACATTGACACATACACAGCAGCAGGAGCCTGGGCGCGGCGGGCGCTAGTGGAGCCGCAGCAAGCGCTCGTGCAAGGGCGGGTGGCTGCTGCGGAAGGCGTGGTACAAGGGGTCGGCGACGGGGTCGGCAACGGCGCCGCCGTGCATGGTGAGGAGGGCGGCGTGCAACTGCGGGCCGTGGCCCAGCGCGGCGGCGTAGTCGTCGGCCTCGAGCTCGTGCTTGCGGGCGAGGTGGTTGGCACCAAACTCAAAGGCGTGGTCCAAGGGCGTGGCCAAGCGGTTGAACAAGGCGTAGCCGACGACGGGCGGGGTGCCGGCGACGCCAAACTGGCGGTACAACAGCGGGCGGTGCGCCACGAGGGAGAAGAGGACAAAGAGCACCGTGTGCTGGAGCTGTGTCCACGCGAGGATGTTGGAAACGTGGTGCAAGCGCCAGTGGCCGAGCTCGTGCACGGCAATGGCGACAACCTCGTCGGGAGGCAGCAGCGCGAGGAGCGTGTCGAACAAGACAATGTGCTGGTTCCACGGGGTGCCGGTGAAGTAGGCGTTCAGGTGTGCCAGGCGCAGGGAGCCGTCAACAACCTGGACGGAGGCGAGGGGAAAGCCGTGGCCCTCGGCGACGAGCTCGAGCCTGTCGCGCACCTCGCCGGGCTCCAACGGCGCAAAGGTGTTGAACAAGGGCAGGATGACGGTCGGCACCACCGCCTGGAGCATGGCGATCGTGGCGAGCAGAAGGAGGCACAAGGGGAGGAGGTAGTGGCGGCAGGAGGCGACAAGAACGGCAAAAAGCGCCACGACGGGGGCGCCGCAGACACAGGTGACAGCCCAGCTGACGGCAACGTCGCGGAGAAACTGCGGGAGCGAGAGCGCGGGACCAAACACGGGGCAGGCGTCCACGACGTACACCTGGAAGTGGTTGACGGGGAGGTTCTCGAACTGCTGCTGCGCCTGGGAGAGACAGAAGTAGAGAACGGCGGCGGCGGCGGGCCCGCCAAGAGGGAGGGCGGCGGCAGCGCGCTCGCACCAGCCCCACTTGATGGCCACGAAGCCGAGCTGGATGTCGAGGTAGCCGAGCGCGAGGGCGTACACGCGGCGGGCAATGGCGCAGTACGCGGCGGTGGTGGAGCGCGCGAGCAGGGCGTCGAGCACCGCGTGGTCGAGCAGGCCGCGGAGCTTGGCGGGGACAGCGGCCCGGCGCAAGGCGCGGATCTGGCGGTGCTCGACGTAGACCTCGAAGACCGCCAGCGCAACGAGACTCCACCAGACGAGCAGGGGGTAGTGCATGCGGCGGTATCGGCGTCGCACCGCGCCGTTGAAGGCAGCATGCAGCCGCACGCCCGCCACGCGCCGCACGCCCGGCACGTCACCACCGCCGTTGACCCGAAGTGTGGGGTAGATCACGTGCCGCGTCGGCTGCGGGTGTGCGGCTACCGGCGTGCGCGCACCGGCGTGCGTGCCTGAATCGTATGCGCCATCCCGTGTCGCGGTCGCCAACGCCACCCTACAGTTCTCAGCATGGGTCAGGGACCGTCGGGCCTCGGGGGCAACCCGGGCGACAAGAAGGACAAGAAGAAGGACAAGCCGAAGTACGAGCCGCCGGTGCAGCTGAAGTTTGGCAAGAAGCGGCGGAAGGGCCCCGACACGGCGGCAAAGCTCCCGAACGTGTACCCGTCGGTGCGGTGCAAGTTGAAGTTGCTCAAGATGGAGCGCATCAAGGACCACTTGTTGCTCGAGGAGGAGTTTGTGCTGAACCAGGAGGCGCTCCAGCCGACGGAGGCGCGGCAGGCGGAGGAGCGCGAGAAGGTGGACGAGCTCCGCGGCACGCCGATGCTGATTGGCACGTTGGAGGAGATCATTGACGACGACCACGCGATTGTGCTGCTGGCGCTGGGCCCCGAGTACTACGTGCTGATCCTCCTGTTTGTCGACAAGGGCTTGCTCGAGCCCGGCTGCCTGGTGCTTCTCCACCACAAGACGGTGCTGATCATCGGCGTGCTCCAGGACGAGGCGGACCCCATGGTGTCGGTGATGAAGCTCGACAAGCTGCCGACGGAGCTGTACGCGGACGTCGGTGGGTTGGAGCTGCAGATCCAGGAGATCAAGGAGGCGGTGGAGCTCCCGTTGACGCACCCGGAGTTGTACGAGGAGATGGGCATCAAGCCGCCGAAGGGCGTCATCTTGTACGGCGCGCCCGGCACCGGCAAGACGCTTCTTGCCAAGGCGGTTGCGAACCAGACCAGCGCGACGTTCCTCCGCATCGTGGGTCTGGAGTTGATCCAGAAGTATCTCGGCGACGGCCCGCGCCTCTGCCGGCAGATCTTCCAGATTGCCGCGGAGCACGCGCCGCTGATTGTCTTCATCGACGAGATCGACGCCATCGGCACGAAGCGCTACGACCTGACGCTGGGCGGCGAGCGCGAGATCCAGCGCACGATGCTCGAGTTGCTCAACCAGTTGGACGGCTTCGACGACCGCGGCGACGTGAAGGTGATCATGGCCACCAACAAGATCGAGCTGTTGGACCCGGCGCTCATCCGACCCGGGCGCATCGACCGCAAGATCCTCTTTGAGAACCCGGACATTGGCACCAAGAAGAAGATCCTCGGCATCCACACGCTGAAGATGAACCTCGCGGCGGACGTGCAGCTCGAGGAGTTGGTGACGGCGAAGGACGACCTCAGCGGCGCCGACATCAAGGCCATGTGCACGGAGGCGGGCTTGTTGGCGTTGCGCGAGCGGCGCATGCAGGTCACGAAGGAGGACTTCCGCCAGGCCAAGGAACGGGTGTTGAAGAACAAGGTCGAGGAGAACTTGGAGGGGTTGTATCTCTAGAGCACCGGTAGGCAAATCCACGGCGAGGGCTGCACGGCGGCACGGTCTGCGATTCTGAAACCGGGCGTGTGCCGCCACGTAGCGGCCGCTGCACGCACGCTGACGTATTTCGACCCGCGCCCTGTCTCATCGCGACACACCCCACGCTCTTCCCATGTCCGCGAACGCAGCGCCTGCGGCCGACCCTGCCGACCCGTGCTACCGGCTTTCGTACTCCGTGGGGGTTGCCGAGGACAAGAACCTGCTCCACCGCCCCACCATGGAGGACGTGCACACGTACGTCGCCAACTGGGGCGAGCGGCGCGACTGGGGGTACTTTGCCGTGTTCGACGGCCACGCCGGCAAGCAGGCGGCGCTGTGGTGCGGCCAGCACATGCACGGCGTGCTCGAAAAGGACATGGCGGCGGCGCCCGGCGACGACTTCCGCGACGCGCTCAACCGCTCCTTCCAGGCCGCCGACGCCAGCATCAAGGAGGAGCCAGGCAAGAGCGGCTGCACCGCCGCCGTGTGCGTCTTGCGCTGGGAGGGCGGTGCCGACGGCTCCGGCGAGTGTGACACCGGCCGCTTTGCGTTCCGGCCGAACGGCCACACGCGCGTGTTGTACACGGCCAACGTGGGCGACTCGCGCATCGTGCTCAGCCGGCGCGGCGTCGCCCGCCGCCTTTCGTACGACCACAAGGGCACCGACATCAACGAGCTGGCGCGCATTGCTGCCGCCGGCGGGCTCATGCTCAAGGGCCGGGTCAACGGGATGTTGGCCGTGACGCGGCTGCTTGGGGACGCCTACATGAAGGACCTTGTCGTGGGCACGCCCTTCCTGACGGCCACGGTGCTTGGTCCCGATGACGAGTTTATTGTTGTTGCGTGCGACGGCTTGTGGGACGTGTGCTCGGACCAGCAGGCGGTGGACATTGTGCAGGGCGTCGCTACGGCGCAGGCTGCGGCGCAGCGCTTGGTGGACTTTGCCATGGAGCGCAGCACCATGGACAACGTGACGGTGATGGTGGTGAAGCTCGAGAGCGGGGTGTTTGACGACGCGGGCGGCCTGGCGGTGGACGAGACACTAGGGGCGGCCGACGAGACTGCGGCCGACGAGACTGCGGCCGACGAGACTGCGGCCGACGAGACTGCGGCCGACGAGACTGCGGCCGACGAGACTGCGGCCGACGAGACTGCGGCCGACGAGGCAGCAGGGGGCGCCGCCGACGCCGCCACCGACGCCGCCACCGACGCCGTCTCCGCCAACAGCCTCCCCCAACAGGTGGCCAGCGTCTCCCTCGACGACTGACCCTCATGCGTCCACGATCACTCCCCGCCCTTCCCCGCCGCCAACCGCAGCCACCACCACCGCGCCCCGTGTGCCTCCTTCACGCGCCGGTCCCACCGCCCCCCGCACTTCCACACGTATGCGTTGTTGGGCCCGCCCGCCGCCGTGCCGCTCCCCGGCCCGACCCACCTGCGCGCCGCCCGCACGCACCGCTCCACGACTCCCGACACGTCGCCTGTCTCGCCCACCGGCCACCCGTACTGGCGCTGCAACAACTGCTGCACCGCCCGCACCGCATCGCCCTCTGTGTAGAACATGCGCGAACTCGCCCCCTTGAACCACTCAAAGCTGTGCGCCCGCACCGCCGCGTGCACCAACGCCGGCCGGAGCCGGTGGAGGTACTCCATCACCACCGGCGCCGCCGCCTCCGGAAACACCGCGCACGGCGCCGCTCCGTGGAGCCGCCCCACCACCACCGTGCCCCCCACGGGCGCGTGCGTGCTCCAGTGGAGCTCTAGTGTCTCGAGCTCCGCGAGCAGCACGCCCGAAAGCGCCGCGAGGAGCATGAGCCGCGGCGTGAGGAGCCCGTGGATGTCCGTGAGAAAGCCCCACCACAGCACCAGCCGAAGCCCCTCCGACACCACGGCGCTGCGGCTCATGTCCAGGAGCACGTGTGGGTCTGCGCTGTGCACCACGTCGTCGTACCGGCCCGCGCTGCCGTAGCGCGCGTCCCCGAGCGCCTGTGTCTCGCTGTACACCGCCCCGAGTGCCGGGAACGGCTCGGGAAACGCCATGGCCATGATGAACTCGAGATCCAGAACAAGCTGCCGGCACGTCCGGCCAAGGAGCGAGAACGGCACCGGCGTGTCTCCGATCGCGAACGAAAACGGCGTGGGTGAGCGGAGCGGCTCCGGCACCACCTCCGTCACCACCACGCGCTCCTCCGGGCGCGGGTTCTTGGGCGGACGTCCGCGCCGCCGCTTCACGGGCTCCCCGGGCTCCCCGGGCTCCGTCTTGATGCGCTTCGCGGGCGGCGCGCGCGCCGTCTCGCCGCGCTCCCGGCCTGTCCGGCCCGGCCGTGCCGGCGGCGACGGCAGCGGCTCGAGAACACGCGCGTACTCGCGCATCTTGTCGGCAAGCGTCACCATGCGTACGCTGCTGCGGCGCGCCACCAACGCCTCGTCATTGTGGTCGTCGCTGGGATCGATCTCCTCAAAGAGCTCGAGAAGAAGCTTGTTCGGCACAGACGGCGCCGCCGCCGGCTCGTACGGCCGGGACGGCTGGCCGGGCACGCCCACACGGTGCGGCGTGTCCAGCAACGAGTACAACACCTGCTGCACCCACGGCCCGTGGCGGACGGCCGGGAGCAACGGGAAGCGCACGGGGCTGCGCTTGTCGGTGTACTCCGGGGGGATGGCAACGCCGGTGTCGGCAGTCAAGCGGCGGAGCTCGGCCATGAAGTCGGCGACGCTCGTGGTGTGGGGCCTGCTGGCGTAGCCGAGGCGGAGCACGACGCCGGCGTCGTCCTTGGAGCGGCGGACAGCAAACGACTGGCCGCGGGCACAGTGCACAACAAGCACGCCGCTCGACCGGCACGCGTGCACGCCGAACAGCGCCAACAACGGCGTCAGCACCAACTCCGCGTCGTCCACGGGGCCGCTCAACACCTGAAGCATATTCGTGTGCACACCGTGTTTACACCTCACACTTTATGCCGCCAAAGCGCATGACCTTGAGCGAGTTCGTGGCGGACACGCTGCTCGGCGGGAGCTGGGCCGACGTCGAGGTGGACATGGGGCTGATTGGCGTGCCGCAGCGGCCGGCCCGGCCCGCGGCGCCGCCGATCGTGCGCGTGCTGGGGTTTGCCGGGATCGCGGGCGACGGTGCCGTGGCGGCGGCCATGGCCGCGTTGGGCACGCGCTACGTCAAGGCCAAGTTGTTGGTGGACTCGCGCGTGCCGCCGGACCGCTTGTCCAAGGTGGCCTTTGTGGAGTTGCTGCTGCCCGCGGACGTGGGTGCCGTGGTGGGGCAGAGCGTGGTTGTCGACGGCCGCCGGCTCGTGGTGTCGCAGGGCCGGCACGCGGAGTTTGAGGAGGAGATGCGCTTCAACGAGGAGTTCCGGGACCGTATTGCGGAGGCCGAGCACGAGTTGCGGCGGCGCGAGGGGGCCCGTCGGGCCGACCACGCCGCGGCAGGCGCAAGGTCGCTGCTGCTGGCACCGGGGCTGACGCTGGCGCTGGTGCTGCCGGCGACTGCAAAGGTCACGTTGGCGGATCGCTTGGCCAAGGAGCGTGTGGAGGAGAAGGCTGAGGACCGGGTGAGCGGCAACAAGATGGTGTTGAAGCGACGGGTCAAGAAGGATGCGGGTGCGCCCGTGCCGGGGGCGAGAGAGGCGGCGGTTCCGGCCAGAGCTGGGCCGGCGGTCGGTGCTGGGGCTGAGCTGGCAGCGGTGTCTGGTGCCGCGTCGTCCGGCGAGCCCGAGGCTGTCCTGGCGCCCGAGGCTGTCCTGGCGCCCGTCGAGGCTGCAGCCGCCGTCAGGCCCGCCGCAGCTGCGGACAAGACCTCGAGGTCGCGCTCGCGCTCGCGCTCTCGACGGTCCTCCCGCTCGAGTGGACACCGCGAGGGGGCGTCGCGCCGCCCGTCGATCACGTCGCAGATGGAGTCGCTCCAGGTGACGCCCGCGAGCGAGGCGGACGCCGACGACAACTGGCGCGCCCACATGAAGAAGGTGAGCGCGCCGCTGCGTGGCCCGCGCCGGAGCGCCAGCAGCCGCAGACCTGCCAGCAGCGGGACTGCCCCCCCGGACACGGGCACGGCCGACGAGTCCGCGGAGACTGCCGGCGGCGAGGCCGCGGTGGCGGAGAGGTCGCGGTCCTCGCGGCGTTCGCGCTCGCGGCGCACGAGCTCTGCGGCTGACGAGGCCGCCGACGGGCCGGAACCGCGGCCGCGCACCCGCCGCTCGAGACGCGGCAAGGGCTCGGGGAAGACGGCCGTGGGCGAGGGCGCTGTTCCCAGCATTGCTGAGGCTGCAGCGACCCCCACAGTCTCTTCTGCCACCCCCGACGCCCCTGCCGCGCCGCCCGTTGCCGGCCCCCGTGACACCGCGCCGGACGCCGCGCCGAACACGCCCAGGCCCGCGCGCCGCCGCCGCCGTCCGACGCACAACCTCCACTACCAGCGAGAATAGCTCGTCACGTGTACAATACCATCTCATCTCCGCACTCATGCCGCAACAGGTGTCGCTCACGGGCAGCATCCCCCTCTCACAGTACCTGCTCACGCTCTCGACGCTCGAGGCGCTCACGGGGATGCGCCCAGCGCCGGTGGGCACACACACGTTGGTGGCGCAGCCGTACCTCCGCTACTTTCCCAAGGCGGAGGCCGGCAAGGTGAACCAGATCGAGATGTACAAGTTGCGCGTGGTGCGCGAGTGGGCGCCGCTGGAGGTGGCCGAGCGCGACGGCATTCTCCACACGCACTCGGTGGTGCACCACGAGGAGTTGGGGCTGCACACGTGGACGCTTGTCGCGGCGGACATTCCGTTGGCCGGCAAACGCTCGACGACGCTGCAGGCCATCTACGAGAGCACCATCACCCACGGCAACGTGCTCCCGTACCTCACGGTGTTGGGGTACACCATGGCGAGCGAGTACTGGGTGCGCGGCGTGCGCTTCTTCCACGGCGACGTGGTGATTGAGTTGACGCGCGTGTATGTGGGCGACAGCGACGAGAGCGGCGAGGGCGCCGTCCCGTTGGCGCTTTTGGACGTGTCGGGCAGCTACATGGTGCGCGTGTATGTGAACGTTGCCCGCACCACCGACGTGGACGCGCTCGGGCGCGCCGACGCCACGTTGGTGGCGTTGAAGCAGGAGTTGGCGGGGTTGGTGCAGCTCGGCATGGTGGAGCGCGCGAGTATGGATGGCCGCGTCAAGGGCGGCGTGGCGCAGTGAGGCCGCGGACGCTACTCCCTCGGCGCTACTCCCCCCGGCGCCCGACAAAATACCCGCCGGCCGCGACGGCCGCGGCGATCGAGAGAAAGCTCGCCACGCGCATCTCGTCCGTGCCCATGCCGACGGCACTCCACACAGCGCCAATGGCGCTCCCGCCCGCGGTGGTGGTCAAGAACAAGCTCACGCACAACGACCTCATCGACGCCGGCGCGTGCTTGTACGCGTACTCGAGCCCCGTCACGCTCGCGAATGCCTCGCTGAAGCCGATGAGCACGTAAACCGGCACCTGCCACGCGACGTGCATCCGGTAGTGGTCAACGAGGTGCTGGAGCATGGCGGCGTACGCCGTGGCCATTGCCGCCATGTAGAACCCTGTCTTGATCTTGGCCGTGTCGCTGAGCGGGAAGCGCTTGCTGAAGCTGTTCGCAATCGGCATCGCCACGAGCACCGTGAGGGGGTCGATGTTCTGGAGAAGGTCGTTGGGGATCCCGTGGAGCTCCATCTGCGCCGCCTGCGCCACGCACGCCAGGAACATCTGTCCGAACGCGAGCCAGTAGAGCGGGAAGTAGAGAAAGAGCGCGCACGCGTGCACCGTGGCCACCACCGAGCGGGCAAACTCGGCGCTCCACGCCTCCGACTCCACCGGCCGCCGCATGAGCATGCGTCCCACCACCGCAAACGTGTTCTTGACGGTGCTGTGGCTCGGCGGCGTCTTGACGTAGAGCCGGCGTCCGAGAAGAAGCACCACGATCGAGACGGAGAACGCCACCAACGGGCCGACGAACGCCGCCTGGAAGCCGGCCCGCGCCTCCACCGTCGTCGTCACAACCGCCCCGAGCAGCCCCACGTTGATGCAAAAGTAAAACGCCATGAACACGCTCAGGTACTGCTCGGGCGCCACCTGGTCCGCCACCAACGGCAGCACGTTCGCCTTCACGCCGCCGGCGCCTGTCCCGATGACGGCAAGCGCGAACGCAAACAACGCGGCGCTCGTCGTCGACGCCGCGCCCACCAACGCCGCAATGCCCACAACGTACACAAGCGCCAGCGCCACGACCGTGTTGTAGCGCCCGAGGTGCGTGTCGGCGACGTACGCGCCGAGCAACGGCGTGCAGTAGCACCAGCACTGGAAGAGATACAGCGCCGTCGACGCCGCGGCCGCGCCCCTGCCGAGCACGCCGCGCGGGTGGTCTGCCGGCCCGTGCTGGACGTAGTTCTGGAGCGGGCCGGAAATGCCGTAGAACGCGAACCGCTCGCACAACTCAATGAGACAGATAAGAAAGCACGCCGCGGGGAGACCAAGCGGCCCGCGCAGCGCCACCGGCGGCTCGCCCGCCCCGGCGGCCCCCTCCGTCTTGCCCCCGTCCGTGAGCCGCTCCATCTCGAACTCCATATCGCCGTGCATGAAACGTGGAACGATGGAAATACGACACGGAAATGGACAACAACCTGCGTCTGCACGAGACAGGGCGCCGAGCCCCGTCGTGTGCGCGGCGGCCCTTCGACGCCGTCCAGAGCAGCCGGCATGGGAGGAGACGCACCCGCCCCATGGGCTCTGGCACTGGGTGATGGCGTGTGGACCGTGCAGTCCGCGTCCCGCCGTGAAACGCCCGAGTGCCCACGCCGTACAGCGTGTCGGCGCCGCGCACGTGTCCAGTCGGGCAGCTGCGGGTCGGGCGCCGGGGAGGGGAGCCCGGGTTTAGCGCCGATAGCAACCCATCGCTTAGCTTCCCCGCCACTCCGCGCCAGCCGGGCGTGAGGCCAGATACGGCGATCGGCCTTCCGTCGTCGTCGCAGCTCCGTGCGGCCTGCACATCCGTTCCCGGCGCCGCGCTTTGGCGGCTGCCCGCAGCGATCCTCGGATGCGGGTGATTGCCGCCTCCGTACGCCTTGCTGTGCGCGAATACGCCATCGTATTTCTTGACCCTGCATGCTGACTTCATAGGTGCGTCCCGGGACATTCCTGGGGACCAGGGCCAGCGCGAACCGCCACGTCATGGTACGTCGCACGTCGACGTGGAACCCTGTCCAGCACGGCCCTGCAAATGCAGACGCGCCTCCGGCAGCAAAGGCTTACAGATGACGACAGCGAGCGTTGGTGCGTCGACGCCGACGGAGCAGCTCCGACGGCCGCAAGCGCGGGTATAAATACCCCTGCCCCGCCCCGCGTTGCAACACCCCACACTCCCGCCATGGCCACGAACCCTCTGTCTGACGCCGCTGCGCCCGGCGGCATGTTCGAGCA
>JAJMSD010000117.1:0-26670 GCA_030558265.1 [Candida] pseudocylindracea
CACGATCGACACGGTGCAGGAGGACGGCATCATGACCAAGGACTTGGCGTTGGCGCAGGGCAAGACGGAGCGTCTGAGCTACGTGACCACCACCGAGTTCTTGGACGCGGTTGCCGCCAAGTTGCTGCAGCGCGTGTAGGCGTAGAAAATGCATCCCGCGCGTCGCTGAGCGACTGTGGGTAAGCGATGTTGTTTCGGGCGTGTCTTGTGACGGGGCGGGCGGCGGCGCGGCGGCCGGCGGCGGTGGGGTGGCAGCTGGTGGGCGGGCCCGGGGGCGGGCCGCCGCGGCCGGTGTCGCCGCACGCCCGCGTGTACCGCGTGTGGGCGCGGCCGTACGCCGTGTGCGTGGGGGTGGCGTTGGCCACCTACGGGGTGTTGAAGGGCACGTGGGTGGTGCTCGGCGGCGAGGAGCCGCTGGGGACCGCCGCGGCGTAGGGCGGCGGGGGCGGCCGCGGCGGCCGGGGCCGCCGTCTGCGTCCGGGTGCCGTGTGCGCCCCTGCGCCATCGACAGTTTTTCCATGGGGTCCATGCTCTCGACTCTGTTCGCGCCCGAGTGCGACGAAAAGAAGGCGGCGTACGACGAGTGCTTCAACCACTGGTACAGCGACAAGTTCCTCAAGGGCAAGCTGTTGACGAACGAGTGCGAGGAGTTGTGGCTCGAGTACAAGGAGTGTCTCGACATTGCGTTGACGGCGCGGGGGATGAAGAAGATGGTGGAGGAGGCGCGTGCGGAGGCGCCGTTCGAGGAGGGCGGCAAGGTCCAGAAGTAGGCGGGGCGGCTCCCTCCCCCCGCGCCCGGCGGGCGCCGGGGCTGTACATACACCAACTCCGCTCATCGCGTTGTTTACTCATGCAGCGCCGCTCGCTCCGCCGAACGTCCGTGTTTGCGACGCGTGCCGGCGCGGACGAGGAGGCAGCCGCGCTTGAGAACGTGGAGTACCGGATCACGCTTGCACTCCAGGAGATCGACCGCAACCTCGCGCACGCGAACCGCGTGCTCACCGAGCGCGTGCTTCCGGCGGTGCGGCGCCACGGCAGCGCGCTGCTGCGCTTGTGGGACCTGGTGCTGTTCTGGAAGGCCTTCTTCGAGCACTCGGCGAACGTGCAGTTGGCGGGGTACGAGGAGACGGTGGGGGTGGCGCCGGACGCCGAGTTGGACCTGGAGGTGAGCGACAGCGGCGCGGTGGACGCGACCGAGAGCGGAGTCGTGGCGCGCGGTGCCGGAGCCGCGAACGGCGCGGCGGCGGGCACGGTGGCGGGCGCGGCAGGCACAGCGGGTGCGGCAGCCGCCCCCTCGGGCTACTCGTTCCTCGACACGACCGACTCGGTGCCGGTGCCGGTGACGCGTGGCGGACGCGCCGACGCGGGCGACTTCACACGGCCGCGCCCGCGCTACACGTCGTCGCCGCAGCGCCACATGCTGCCCCTGCACACGGACCTGGTGCTGTTGCCGCCGGTGCCGACGACGACGCTCCACACGCTGGGCAACACGGCGTACAAGGTGCGCATGACGCCGCTGCCGGAGCGCAAGCCACGCGACCCGTACGACTCGCTGCCGGAGGTGCTGCCGCCGCAGCTTCTTCTGGACGTGCGGATGCTGCCGATCCGGCTTGCGCGCGTGCGGGAGCTGCCCACGCGGACACCGCGCGAGGAGAAGCGGCGGCGCGGGCCGTCGACGCCGGGACTGGGGCGCGGAATCGAGTTGCCGTACGAGGACAGCACCACGTTGGACGAGGAGCCCGCGGTGCTCGTGCCAGGCCCGCGGCTCGAGCCGGAGGAGCGCAATGTGTTTCGGGAGTAGCATCATGTACAATCTATGCGGTCTAGTGTGCGGCCTCGTCGCCCTGGGGCTTGATGGAGAAGGCGGCACCGCGCCACAGCACCTCCAGGCCGCACATGGCGACGGTCCACACGGGGAGCGCCATGGCCTCGCGGAAGAGCCACGTGGCGAGCCACGCGAGCGAAGGCGTGGTCGGAGGCCGCGGGAGCCACGGCGGCACGGTGCTGGCGCTGCTGGGGTCCTCGTACTGCCACCACACGGCACTGCGGAGGATGCGCCACTGCACGGCGTCCTTGGCGAGCCACGCGAGGACGTGGAGGACAAAGAAGCGCGCCTGCTCGGCCGTCACCACCGGGTTGAGGTAGCGCTGGTCCGCGCGGGGGCACCAGAACTGGGGCACGGCGTAGCTGCCCATGGCGCCCAAGAGGAGACACTCGGTGGTGGGCTCGAGCAACGTGGCGGCCAACACCATGAACTTGCGCACGCGCAACCAGCGCACGCGGCGGTGCACAAAGCTGAGCACGGAGCGGCCGAGCACCGGCTGGAAGACGGCCTCCGGGAGGAGCTTGGAGAGGCCCGGGTCGTGGGCAGGGTGGTTCCAGAGGGCGATGGCAATCTGGTTGTCCTCGCCGATGTAGCGCGCAAAGTAGGCCAAGCCGTCGCCGGGTGCGCACGCGCGGGCGGTCGCGGCGGCCACGCTGGCGTCGAGGTCGCTGCGGCGGTACATGCTCAGCTTGCCGTTCACGCACGGCGCCGTGTTGACGAGGTTGAGGCCGTTGTAGAAGGTGGCGTGGGCGGTGGAGAGGAACATTTCGTCGAGCATGGCGCCGGGCTCGTGCGGGCGGTACGCGGCGGCGAGCGGGGTGTGGTGGACGAGCTTGACACGGCGGCCACGCTCGAGCCGGCGGCGGCTGAGGTGCGCCACCAGCTTGACGAGGGTGTAGCGCGGCGCCCACACGTTCAGGTCCCAGATCCACACAATGTCGTGCTTGGCGAGCTTGTAGGCGGCGGTGAGGTTGCGGATCTTGGGGTTGAGCAGGAGGGGGTCTGCGGGAGGCTCCCCGACCACGAGCCGTGTGTCGTGCTGCGGGTGGCTGGCCATCACGCGCCGGATCACGGGCACTGCGGGGTCGGTGTCGCTGGCGACGCAGAAGATGATTTCGACGAGGTGGCGGGGGTACTCGAGCTGGAACGCCAGGAGGAGGCACTCCTCGAGGCCGGGGTCGGCGCCCTTGCACGGGCGTAGGATCAGCACGGGCTCGAGGTGAGGGGACGGCAGGAGCGGGCTGGTGCCGCTGAGGTAGTGGGTGCGGGAGGCGTAGTGGTACACGATGTAGAGGAAGCCGGCGGCGGCGAGGGCAAGCACCACGAGGTACCAGACTAGTAGGATGGTCGCGAGCATGGGGAGGAGGCAGCGGGGGCGGCGGTGGAGGCGGGGGCCGGGTTGTCCGGATCGGAGTGAAAGATGCACAGAACGCGTCGATGCGCCGTTGGCGTGTAGCGCCCGCGTGCGTTGTTCGGGGAGGGGGTTGTTCGGGGAGGGGGTTGTTCGGGGAGGGGGCCGCTGGGAGCGGAGCAAAGGCGCCCAAGCGGCCCCGCCTCTCGAGCGGCTCGCACTGCCCGCACACGGACTACGGCTGTTGGCAAATGGTTCACGTACTCTATGTAACCCCTAGTGGTGCTCACCGCCCTTGTGGTGGCGCAAGTGGAAGTACCACTCGCAGGTGTAGCCGAACGACAAGACGGCGCCGGCGAGGTACACAAAGAACTTGCCGCTGGCGTTGCCGTCCTTGTCGAAGAAGCGGCCGGCCTTGTTGGCGGGAGCGGGCCCCTTGGGGAGCTTCGTGTACAAGGACACCACATTGGCCATCTTGGCGGCGTTCGGGTTGGAGCCGAGGTTGGCCGGCGCCGCAATCTTCGGCGGAATCAACGTGGAGAGGGCTCTTCTGGCAAGCATGGTGGGAGGAGGAGAGCGAACGAAAAGCAGCAGCCGCTGTGATTGGCGGGGGCACGGCGGTGCGCGCACGACGCGCGCGGTGATTAGGTAATGCGGGCGGTGGAGCGGTTCTTCCAATGCAGCCGCTGGAGTTTCTTCAGGGGTTGACGAACGCGCCGGTGGAGGTGCGGCTCCACCTGGGCAGCGGGTACCGCGGGCAGTTGAAGAGCATCGACGGGTTCATGAACGTGGTGTTGGGGGGGAGCGTGGTGGAGCGCATGGGGGGCGCGGAGGTGGAGACGTTTGCGGACGACGTGTTTATCCGCGGCAACAACGTCTTGTTCATTGCGCGGGCGTAGCCGCCGCCGCGGGCCGCCCGCCGCCGTGGGCTGCCGCGGTGCCGCCGCCCGTGTTTCAGCGGCGCGGGCCTGCGACAGCCGCCGGTCTGAGGCCTGCGCCGCTGCCAACCCGCGCGCGGCAGGCGCATGCACGCCTCCACACGCCTGCCAAATATAGCCACCGGCCGCGGCCGCGGATCGCAATAGACAGCCTCCCCCGCGCCAATCCGGACGGACACCGGGGTGTCCGGCGAGCGCACGCGGCGCCGGCACGTGCACACGCGCCCGCACACCCGCCGCGCAGCCGCCGGTGACGTAGCGCGGCGCGCCACGTGCCACGACATTCCGGAACGCGGATCGCCGCCCACGTTACATTGTGCACGCCACGCATTGCTCTGGTCTCTGCTCCCCCAGCGGTCTCCTGCGCTGCACCCCCTGTCTCTGCCAACGGTCCCCCCCGTGTGCCTCCGTGGTCCCCCTGTCCCGACTACGCGAGTTCTGCCGCCTCGTCTGGAGCGCGTCGCTGCCCAACCTTCGGTGCATTTTTCGGCATCGCTCGGCTGCAACCCCTGATCCCCACGTCCACTGAAACGCGACTGTTTGTCTGGCTGCGCCGCGCTTGCTGCACCCCTGCTTCATAATGCCACCTGCAACCGCCGCATCCACCGCCGCATCCACCACTGCTTCCACCACGCCGTCGACCACCACACCCCACAGCATGCTGACGCTGCCCCTGTTCATTGACGATGACACGTCGCAGACATGCAAGCGGTGCGGGCTCGCCATCCTGGAGGGCCACGCGTACGACATTGGCGGCGACCGCTGGCACATCGAGTGCTTTGCCTGCTCCAAGTGCGGCAAGCTCCTCGGCACCCAGAGCAACTTCCTCGTGCTCGGGAACGGCGACCTCGTGTGCTCCGACTGCTCATACCTGTGCCACGCGTGCGGCAAGAAGATCGACGACCTCGCCATCCTCACAGGCAACCAGGCGTACTGCCTGAGCTGCTTCAAGTGCCGCGCCTGCCGCAAGCGCATCGAGGACCTCCGCTACGCGCGCACGTCCAAGGGCCTCTTTTGCATGCTGTGCCACGAGAAGCTCGTGGCCCGCAAGCGCCACCGCGACCGCATATCGCTGCTGCTGCTGCTTGCCCGGAGCGACGCCTCCACGCCCTCCAAGGACCTCCCCACGCCGCCCGCCGTCAACAAGCCGCGGCGCCGCGTCCCGCCGCTGGACTATTTCGGCAGCGCCGTCACGCCCTCCGAGCTGCGCGACGACGCTGTTCTGATCTTCACCGCCGCACTGGAGCTGACGCTGGTGCTCGAGATGAGCGCCTCGCCCAACGTGGCCACGGAGGCGCAACTTGCCCCTGCCGCCATCGCCACGCACCTGCAGCCACGCCACCATGTCTCACTGCCGCCGGTGGCACTGCAGTCCGTGTTGCAGCCCGCACAGCCCGTGCCCGCCGTCCCGCAGGCCCCGCAGGTCTCGCAGGCTCCGCAGGTCTCGCAGGCTCCGCAGGCCTCGCCGCATGCCGCTCATGCCGGTCCGCTGCAAAGCGTCTCGCTGCAAACGGTCATGTTGCATCCTCGCTCGCGGCTGCCGCTGCCGCGCCCCCCGGTCCAGGCGCCGCTGCCCGCCGTGCTCCCGCTGTCCCAGCTTGCGCCGCCGACCCTGCCGCCGCCGCCGACTCTGCCGCGCGCCCCGCCCCTGCCGATGGCCGCCATCAACCGCCAGGCACGCGTCATGGACACGGACGACCACAGCTTCACCATCGAGTACTCCAAGGAGGTGCGCGACGTGCTCCTGTTGGACCCGGGCCTGGTTGCCGCCGGGGTGACGCTGCCCCAGAGCGTCTACGCGACGGCGGCCGAGCTGATGCAGCTGCTGCACCTCACGCCGCGCACGCCGCCGCGCGGGGGCGACCGCCTGCCGGTGCAGGTGATCTCCAAGGAGGACTACCACCTGATCTTCGACGGAGAGATCGACGCCGACGCGTACGCGGACTCGAAGGCGAACGTGAACGCCCTGCCGCGGGCGGCACAGGGGCAGCACACGGCGGGGCTCGGGATCCTGCTCGACCAGACGCCGCCCGAGGACACGGACACCACGACGCCCAACCGGTCGTTGCGGCTGCAGTCGCGGTTCCGCTTCGGCAGTGGGCTGGCCCACCGGCGGAACAAGCTGCTGGTGGGGCTGGTGGAGAGCAGCACCGGGCTGAAGCTCGCGCGGGGGATGCTGATGCTCCTGCCCAAGCTGCCGCGCGGCTTGTTCCGCAACCCGCTGCACAACCGCCACGAGAGCGACCTGCTGGTGCAGATGAAGCGGCTGGTGGGCACGATCACGCAGCCGTTGTACGAGCTGCTGCACCTGCGGCTGGCGCTGGAGCTGGCGCAGACGGATCTCCGGGCGCTCAACGCAGAGATCTTCACGTTGACGCAGACGAAGTCCGGATTGAAGGAGGAGGTGCAGGGCCTCGGGCGGGAGCGGGACGTGTTGGCGGTGGAGGTGGCGCGGTTGCGCGACACGCTGGACTCGCTCTCGACAATGGTGCTGGAGATCAAGCAGCACTTGGCGCAGTTGACGGACGAGCGCATGCTGCGGCGCAAGGAGTTGACGGAGCTCATTGCGAGCATCACGCGGGCGCGGGAGGAGGCGGCACAGGTGCTTGCACCGGCCGCGGTGCCGCCTGCGCCGCCGGCGGCTGCGGTGCCTGCGCCGGAGCCGGTGCCGGTGCGGATGCGCCCGCCGCCCGAGCACCGGCGGGAGCCGCTGATGTCGGGGAGCGACGGGAGCGACGGGAGCGAGAAGCAGCCGCACGACACGCCGTTCAGCAGCGCGGCGCTGGAGTCGGCGGAGCTGCCGGCGGTGGACGCGGACCTGCGGCAGCCGCGGGGCGTGGCGCGGTTCTGGCGGCGGGGCAAGCAGCCGGAGCAGCGGGCGGGCGGAGGCATGCTCGCGGTGCCGGGCGGGGCGCTCGACACGCCGGAGCTGGTGGGACTGCGGTTGCTGACGCTGTTGCTGCTGATGCTGCTCGGGCACATGCTCAAGGCGCTGGGGGCGCGGGACGCGGTGCGCCTGCCGCCGCCGGAGCTCGGGTTGTTTGGGGTGTCCATTGAGGAGCGCGTGCGGTTTGAGAATCTGCGGGTGCCGTACATTGTGACGCGGCTGATGGGGGTGGTGGAGGAGGTGGGGCTCGACGAGGTGGGCATCTACCGTGTGCTGGGGGCGAACTCGCAGATCGACAAGCTCGAGCGGTTGTTCACGCAGCTCCTGGTGGCGGGCGGAGAGTCGCGGGGCGGGGCGGCGCTCGAGAACGCGTTGCTCACGGAGGACATCCACGCGGTGCCGCTGGTGCTCAAGCGGTACTTTCGCAAGCTCCCGGAGCCGCTCCTCACGTTTGCGCTCTACGACCGGGTGATTGCGCTTGCGCGCGCGGGGGGCGGGGCGATCAACCACGGGCGGATGCTGGCGGAGCGCCGGAGCGCCAAGGTGGCGGAGTGCCGGGGCATTGTGGCGGACTTGCCGGCGGCGAACCGCGACACGTTGCACGCGCTCGTGCGGCACCTCCACGTGGTGGGGCTGCGGCACGAGCGCAACAAGATGGGGTTGAAGAACCTCGCGGTGGTGTTTGCGCCGACCTTGTTGTGGGACCAGACGGGCGAGCGGGAGTTTGTGGACATGGGCTACCGCAACGAGAGCACCGAGTTTCTCATTCTGCACTACCAGGAGGTGTTTGAGGGGATGTGAGGGGGCAGCCGGGCGGTAGATGTAATCGATAACCCAGCAACGTGCGTCGACGGCGGTTGCACCGGCGACGGTCGCGAGGAGACGCGCGCTGACAGAGCGCCGGCCTCTGACTGGCTCGCGCGCATGCACGGCGCTGCAGGGTGCGCGGGTATAAAGCGCGCGCGGGCGCCGGGCTGGCGTGACGCCCATGGCCTGCTGCAAGAAGGGCTCCTCTCTGTGTGTGTGTGCCGCCGAGGCGCGGTGCCTGTGCGGCAAGAAGGCGGCCATGGCGTGCAACTGCTCGCGCGCGGCAGTGGAGAACAAGAAGCCGGCGAGCACCTGCCTGTGCGGCAAGCGCGCAAAGGGCCTGTGCACGTGCCAGCGCGCGCTGGACGAGAACCGGTTGAGACCGGGCGAGGTGGACTTTACGTACAAATAGGGAACGAGAGCATGCTAGAGTTCGAGCCGGTCCATCTGCGCCGTGAGGGCGTGGGTCGTGGGCACGCGCGGGACGTCGTCGCGGAGGTACATGGCCAACCGCTCGTCGGTGGCGGCGAGGAGGGAGGCCTGGTCGTTGCCCTGGAGACTGCACAAGCGGAGCATGTACTCGAGGAGCAGGAGCGGGGGGGAGGGCGTGGGTGCGGGGGTGGGTGCGGGCGCGGGTGCGGGCGCGGGTGCGGGCGCCTCCTCTTCGCTGTCGCTGTCGCTGTCGCTGTCGATCTGGGCCTCGCCGAACGCCAACCACCGCACCTTGGCACCGCCCACCTTGGCCACGAGCACCGGCGAAGAGCTGCCCTCGAGCTTGAGGAGCAGACCGGCGGCAGAAAAGAAGAGCCGCTGCACCGCCTCCACCTCGACCGTCTCCTCGCGCGGTGTCTCGTCCGTCTCGTGGAACCGCCCGTCGTCGAGCCGCTCCTTCACGTGGAGCACGTAGTGGAACGCCGCCTTTGCGGGCTCCCGCGCGATCCACACGTCGCACCGCGGCATCTCCTCCTTCCACAGCACCTCGGGCGCGTCGTAGCTGGCGCGCGCCGGGTTGTAAAAGACCGTGTAGTGCGTGAGGGTGAACACCGGGCCGACTGTGAGCAGCGCACCCTGCCACGCGTCGTTGCTGCGCACCACGTGGCTGCTCGCCTGGAGGAGACAGCCGGGGGACATCAGCAGCAGCACGCGCAGCTGGAGGTTGGCGCCGCTGGTGGTGAGCAGGAGGGTGATGAGCGGGATGGCCTCCTCGATGCGCGCGAGGAGCAGCTCCATGTACGCAAGCGTCTCGGCCACGGCAGCCTTGCGGGCGCTCGCGGTCAGCTTGGTGTCGATGCGCGCCACCAACTCCTCGACGGTCGCGTCAAACAGGTCGATCTCGTCCTTGAGGTCGCGCGTCAAGGCAAGCGTCAGCGCCAACAGGGTGTTGCCGCGCGCCGCCGCGAGCTGCACCAAGTCGATGGCCAGCAGCACGATCTCGGCCCGCGTCTCAAGGCGCCGGCGCGTGCGCACCAAGCCGGCCTGCTCGTCGGCGGGGATCTTTTCGAGCAAGCGCCCCACCGTCTTGACGGCGTACCCCGTCGCGAGCAGCACCCCCAGCCGGATCGCAAACAGCACCGCCTGCGACAGCGCGCGCGATAAGAACTCGTCCATACGTGTCGGGCCTACCAATAGTACATGTGTGCAGGAGGCCGCTGGCTGCCGCGCTCCGCGGGCGCCTCGGTGGCGGTGGGGCGCGCGTCGTACACGGCGGCGTGGATCTGTGCGCGCTGGAGGTCTGTGTCGCGGGCCGTCAGCACCGCTGCCATCTCGCCGCCGCGCTTCTCGGGGATCAGGAGGAGCCGCTCGAGCCCGGGCACGCGCCGGAGGTCGATCACGTAGAGTCCCGCGCGCGGCCGGAACTCCTCCTCCGTGTCGTCCTCGTCGTGGTCCTCGGTCGCGCGCTGCTTGAACGTCACTGCCTCCAGCTCGGCGAGCAGCGACGCCGTGACGCTGTGGGTGTGGTGCTCGCCATCCTCGTTTTCGAACTCACGCACCTGCACGAGCAGCGCGCCGGGCGCGAACGAGACGCGCTTGCGCGGACCTGCCTGGGTGCGGAGGATGGACTTGAGAGGGGCCCCGGGGGCGGTGGGTGCCGCGGGTGTCGCCTCCCCGGGGGGTGCAGACACGGCGGCGGGCGACGCGGCAGCAGGCGGCGCGGCGGCGGGCGACGCGGCAGCGGGCGACGGCGCCTTGGGTTCCTCCGGCGGCGGCGGCGGCGGCGACGGCTCGCGGCCCGGCGGCGACGGAATCGACGCGGGCGCCGCCGGCTCCAGCTTCTTCTTCTTGAGATAGTCCGAGATGGAGAACTTTTTGGTGGGTGCGGCAGACGCCGCGGGCGCGGCGGGCGCGGCGGCGGGCGTGTCCTCCGGCGCGTCCTCCGACAGCTGCTTGGCCGGAGTGCCCTCGGCGGACCCGGTGGGCGGCAGGGCGCTCAGCTCGTCGTCCTTGGCGGCGGCCACGCCAACCTTGGGTTTGGCGACCGGCTTGGTCTTGGGGGCGGCGCCAAACACGCTCGACTTGCCCGGCACCGGCTTTTTGGCGCTGGGCTTGGCAATGGGCAGCGGACGCGCGGCCGCGGCCTTGCGCTCGCGGTCCTCCGTGGACTTGCGCGCGCGCTCGTCGGCCTCGTGCATGATCGACTTGGCCAACTTGGCCACCACGGCGTCGCTGTTCGACGCAAGCCGGCGGAGCACCTTGTCGAGCTTGGCCTTTTCGAGCACCTCGCGCTGGAACACCTGCTTGTCGTGGAGGAACGCGAGGCACTTGCGGAGGCCCTCGGGGTGGTTGTTCTTCATGTCGAAGATGATCCAGTTGGTGAGCTTGAACAAGCCGGAGCGGAGGAAGGCGGCGTCGAACGGCGCGCTGGCGATGCGCGTGATGGGGTCGAACGCGTGGTAGCGGTGGTCGCGGGGCAGCCCCCACGCCTCCTTGTCGCCAAACTGGTTGAGCACGGCAAGCATGCGCGTGGCGAGCTCCTCGGGCTTGGCGGCGAGGTGGGCCAGCTGCACCTGCACCACCTCGCGGAGGTAGGCGGCGGGGTTGCTGGAGGCGTCGACCTTGGCGGCAAGACCGGACACGAACGGCTCCCAGCGCTCCATCTGCAGCTTGGACGGGAGGACGTTCGGCGGGCGGCCGCGCTTGGCGGGCGGTGCGGCGGGGTCCAGCGGGCGCTTGGCCGCGGGACCCGTGGGCAACGCCTGGAACTGTCCAAAGTGCTGGAGCGGCGGCTGGCCGTTGGCGTAGTTCGGCGGCGCCTGCTGGAACTGGGGCGCGAGCTGGGGGTCGAACTGGGGGTCGAACTGGGGCGCGAGCTGGGGGTCGAACTGGGGGCCCGGGGGGAACTGGCCGGGGAAGCCTCCGGGGGCGCCCGGGTGCTGGCCTGGGAACGGCCCGGGGAACCCCCCTGGCGCACCCGGGAACTGGCCGGGGAACGGACCCGGGAACTGGCCGGGCGCGCCTGCGAACTGGCCGGGTGCGCCCGGGAACGGTCCTGGGAACTGCCCCGGAAACTGCCCCGGAAACTGCCCCGGAAACTGCCCCGGAAACTGCCCCGGGAGCTGCCCCGGGAGCTGGTCGGGGGCGCCGGCAAACCCCCCGGGAGCACCGGCGGCAGCGCTGGCGGCAGCACCGGCGTCGCCGGCGTCACCGCCCTCGAGCCCCGCGACACGCTCGGCCGCGGGCTCCGGCGTCTTTTGCTGGTCGTGGCTGTTCTGTTCCATGGCACTCCGTCGTCAATGCTGACACTACAGAGAGGAGGCGCCACACGGTGTATTTACAGCAAGCAGCAGGGTCCGCCCTCAAGCGCGGGAGAACCAGTGGCGTGCGGGGCGGCGCCGGAAAATATGCGGCAAAACAGAGCGTGTCCGGGTAACGCCTGCGCGTCCTGCACCTAGTACGGGAGCAAGTCGTCGTGGTTGTGCGGGCCGGCGGCGGCGTCGGGCTCGCCGCGCCAGCGGCGGCCCAACTGGCGCAAGGTGTGGATGGCAAAGCCGTCGCCGCTCGCCGCGCAGAGGCGGAACACCAGCTCGACCACCTGCTGCTGGTCCGGGTCCGTGAGGTGCTGGCCCACCACCAGGAGCGGGTACATGAGGTACATGTGCGTGTACACCTGGGGCGGCTCGGGCGCGTCCTGGAGCCAGCACACGAGCTCGAGACACTGGCGCACAAGCACCTGCACCGTCGCGTTGCTGCTGGGCACCTGGAGCTCCTTCGTGTAGATGGTGAGGAGCGCGCCGATGCAGTAGGTCTGGTGGATCACGTCGTGCCAGCTCACGCACAAGGTGTCGCCGTTTGCGACCGTCACCTGCTGGGTCTGGTGCAGGTGGAGGTACGGCGCGGCCACCTCGGGCAGCACGAGCCCCGTGGGGCTGAGCAGCGTCCACTGGCGGCACGTGTGGATGCGCGCAATCAAGTCGCTCACGGCGTCGTGTGCCGGCTCGTCCGCCCGCTCGTCGCGCCTGCGGATCGTGAGGAGCATCATGTCGCGGAAGCACATGCCCAACTCCATGGTGATGCCGTTCATCACCTCGTACCCGTTGGACGTGATGAGCCCAAACAGCCGCATCACCGTGTACTCGTGCTGCGTGGGAGGCGCCATGATGGTGGCAAACTCGGCCGAGTCCTTGATGGTGCCGCCGTAGGGGTTCATGATGCCCGCGATGATTTCCATCTGGATGAACCAGAACTTGCAGAGCACCAACACGTCCAGCATGGGGTGGGCCGCGCGGAGGAGCAACTCCTTGGCACCGTGGAGGTGCTTGCGCCAGGCGGGGGAGGGCGTGTGCGAGCAGGCCGAGTCCACCGTGAGGAGCATGACCGTGAGCATGAGTGTCTCGACGTTCTCCACCGTGTGCTGCTCGTTGCTCATGAGGCGCGTGATCAGCTCGCTGCACGCCGTGAGGTAGCTGCTGCACGCCTGCTGGTCCTCTGGGAGGCCTGTCTTGCGGAACGCGATGCGCGCGCCCGCGGCAAGCATGGCCGAGAGAAGGTGGGGAGCCAGCTGCGCCTTGACCACCAACACGTCGCGCAAGGGGTTGATGGCGATGCCGTTGCTGCTGGGCTTGAGCGGGAGAATGATGGCGCCGAACTCGTAGAAGAAGTAGTTGAAGTACGCGCGGTGCGGCGGCTGGAGCTCGATGTGGTCCAGGCACACGTCCTCGGGGAGGCCGAGCGCGTACATGCGCTGCGGGCTGGCGGGCTTTTGCACGACGGCGTACAGCGGCACGCGGGTCGTGGGGAGGATGGAGGTGGTGGGGTTGATGAGCTCGTCGAGGCGGATGCTGAGAAGCTCGTTGAGGTCGTGCGCGAGCTCCTGGGCGTTGCCAAAGATGTTGTCGAGGAACGGCAGCGCTGCGGGCGCGTCCGGCGCGATGGTGTCGGGTGGCACCGCGGCGGCCGGCGCCGCAACCGTGTCCGGCGCGGGGAGGGCGTCGGCGGAGGGGGCTGAGGAGCCAAACGCGCCGGGGAAGGGCGGGGTGGCGGCCAGCGACGAGGGCAGCCGCGAGAGGACCCGGCGGATCACGGTGGGCCGCTCGTACAGACAGACGAGGTCGCGGCGGTGGCACATGCTGCACGCGGGGCGGGCCTCGTCGCACTTGCGCTTGCGGCGCCGGCACTCCTGGCAGGCGCCGTGGCTGTAGGGGCGGCGCTTGCGCGGGTGGGTGTCGGGCGAGACGGGCGGGGCGCCGGCGAGCGCGGGGGACGGCACGAGGCTGGGGGGCGCGGTGGCCGGGACGGTGGCCGGGAGGGCGACCAAGGGCGTGGAGGGTATCGACGGCGGCAACGACGGCGCAGTGGACAGAGCCGAGGACAGCGCGGGCACCGCGGACGCGACCAGCGCGGGCAGAACCGCAGACATGAAGAGAAACAATAAAAGCTTGACTATAACCGCCTGGGCAAAACTACACGGACACCTCCTCGGAGGCACGCTCCTTGTGCTCGACCGCCACCGCCTTGTCGTCGGTGATGGGCATGTCGGGGATGTAGCTGGAGGTCTTCCACGCGGGGATGTTCTCGTCCCACATCTTGGTGATCTCCTCCAACGTCTTGCCGCGGGTCTCCGGGAACATGAAGTACACGTGGATGTTCATGGCGACGCAGAAGACACCGTACACGATGTACGTCTTCCAGGTGATGTTGCGGAAGGCCGAGGGGGTGAACATGGCGATGGCAAAGTTGAAGATCCAGTTGAAGGACGCGCAGAGGGCGGACGCCTTGGCGCGCTGGTGGTTGGGGAAGATCTCGGCGCAGTAGAGCCAGATGCCGGGGCCCCACGTGGGCGCAAACAGGCACACAAAGAGGTACAGGCAGGCAATCACGGCGTTGGCGGCCGCCTTGTGGGTGGACGGGATCGAGATCTTGACGGTGTCGCTGCCCTGGAAGCCGTCGGGGAGGTAGACGGAGTAGGTGGCGAGAGTGCCGGCCTGGGCAAAGAGCCAGCCCATCATGAGGATGCCGCCGGTGAGCAACAACGGACGGCGGCCGATCTTGTCAATGAGCAAGAGCGCGGGGATCGTCATGATGACGTTGAGCACGTACTGGATGGCCAGCGAGTACAAGGCGACGTTGCCGGACTTGCCCGCCATCTCGAAGATGTAGACAATGTAGTACATCATGACGTTCATGCCGCACAACTGCTGCCAGATCTGGGCCCACACGCCCACCAGGGTGCGCTTGATGTTCTTCTTGTTGAAGAGCTCGAGGTAGCCAAACTCCTTGGACCACTCGTCGACGAGGAGCTGCTCCTTGATCTCCTCGACCTGGATGACGACCGTCTGGGCGGTGGCGTCGCCGTTGGCGGAAACGCGCGCAATCACGTCGGTGGCCTGGTCCATCTTGCCAATGCCGGCGAGCCAGCGGGGCGACTCCGGAATGAAAAAGACACCGAGGAGCAGGAAGAGACCGGGAACAATCTGGATGCCCCACGCGATTCTCCACGAGGCCACGCCGTTGATCTGGCCGCAGCCGTAGCCGATGAAGAACATGATCATGATGCCCCAGGTGACGGCCCACTGGAACATGCCGTTGACGGCACCGCGGATATGCGGCGGCGAGATCTCCGAGAGGAAGGTGGGCGCGGCGGACGAGCCAAAGCCGATGCCGAGACCGGAGATCAAGCGGCCGAAGATCAACTGCACAATGTTCTGCAGCGAGCACTGGATGGCGGCACCGATGATCCAGAAGATGGAGCAGATGGTCATGGAGCAGCGGCGGCCGAGGCGGTCCGAGAAGAAGGCCGAGAGGAGCGAGCCGACGAAGGAGCCAGCGGACATGGACGCGGTGATGCCGCCCTGGCGGGTCGAGTCCGGGTGGTGGAAGTACGTGGTGTACAGCTCACCCGAGATGAACGAGGACATCGAGGAGATGTCGAACCCGAACATGAAGCCGGAACTCACCGCAATGGAGGTGATGATCCAGATGTTGTAGGTTGTTGGGAACTTGTCATAGAACGCCGCGATCTTGGCCTGGTAGGTCGACATGGCGGTGGATGGGGGAGAGAGAGAGAGCGGGCGGCACGCGTATTTATAGTCAATTTGGGGCGGCGGGCGGGGAAGCTCGAGATCCGCCGCTCACCCCACGCGAGCTACGCTTTCCCGGCGACGCGCTTCCGCTTGACGCACCGGGTCACATACCCCACGGGGGAAGCTGCAGCGCCGTGCATGCGCCGTGCAGATTCATGCACGACCGCCGCAAATCCCCCCAGAAAATTATTCCGCGTGGCATGCGTTGCTGCACGCCAGCGCGGGGGGGACGCGCGCTGACGCCGCCCCGGAAAATATCGCTGCGAGGTTGCTGCCGGCTCCCGCGTCGCAATCACGCACCAGGGGGGCGGGGTGCGTGCGGGGCAGCCGGCACAAGCATCTCGCGGGGCCTCGGCGGGCCGCGGCGGGCCCGCAGAACGCGCCCCGGACGGCGCCGCGCGCCCCAGCCGCACCCGCCCCGGTCCCAGCCCGCCCGGACCACCTGTCACGGTTCTTCCGTGTGCCCGGCGTCGGTCGGGCGCCAAGACCGGGGTCGACCAATCACGCCCGCCGCCGGCGCATGCGGACGCACGGCCATGCACAAATGCGGAGGTGCTTTTTTCCGCGTGACGCTCCCCGCACCGTTCTGCCGCCGGCCCAGCCTGCCCGCAGGGGTGCGCTGGGCAACGGCGGCGCCAAGCAGGGGGCGGTGTCGCCACACGCCGAGGAACGGCCGCCGCCGCCGGCTTCCGCGCGCCCCACGCGCCCGCCGCGTGCACGCCGCGCGGCTGGCTAGCACCGTTGCGCGCGGGTGGTGTGAGGCTGCCGCATGCATGACCCGCCCCGTGCATATGCGCGCCGGCGGCGGCGCGCCGGCTGACCGCCCTTGTGCCGCGCGGGGTTTTGCCGGGTCTGTGTGCCTTGCGGAGAAACCACGGGGCCGTTCCGAGCACTACGCCGCGGGTTGCCCCGGTGCCGCGGCCTGGCACGAGCGGGGTGCAGCGTCGGGATTATCCGATAGTTCCGCTGCGGGCCAGCCCCACGGGGGACGCGCGTGGGAGGGGAGCAGTGTTGGATAATCCGATACCGCCGGCTGGAACTAGCCCCGCACGGCGCGGCGCGTGTTGTTGGGATGTTCCGGCGGCTGTGTCGTCGAGCTGGGTCTGCGTCGCGTCGACGCCCCCGCCGCGCCTAAATCAGCCACACCAGCATCGCCGTGTGGTAGTCGTTCATGAACAGGTTGTGCTGGAAGCGCTGCTGCATCTGCTGGGACTGGAAGATCTGGATCTGGCCCATCTGCTGGATCGCGTTGATCTGGGCCTGCGCGTTCTGCATCTCCTGTTGGCACTGGAGGGCGTACTCCTGCGCGTCCGTGAGGCGCGCCCGCAGCTCCAATCCCGGCGGGGCGGCGCGCACCTGCGACATGGTTGCGTCGACCGTCCGGAGCAGCCGCGAGCCCGCGAGCAGCCCCGGGAGCTGGTGCATCGGCGTGAAGCTCACGTCGATGGTTTCCAACCGCGGGAGCCGCGCCAACAGCTCGGGGAGGCTGCGGAGCTGCGAGCGGCTCGCATTGAGGGTGGTCAACCGCACGAGCCGCCCCACCAGCGCCGGGAGCTGCTCCACCGGCGAGTGCCACACCATCAACACCTCCAACTGCTGGAACAAGCCGACGTCCTCCGGGAGCGCGCGCAACAGCGTGCCGGCCGTGTTGAGGAGGTGCAACCCGCGCGCGTTGAACAACCCCACCGGGAACTCCGCGAGCTTGTTGGGGAGACGCACGGCCGTGAGGCCCGGCGGGAATGCCATCCGACCAAGGCTCGAGATGGCAAACTGAAACGCGAGCACCTCCAACTTGGGGACCCCGCAGAGAATGCGCCCAAGCGCCTGCTGCACCCCCGCCTCGTTCGTCACGGTCTGGTCGCCCTGGGTGACGGTGAGAGACCGGAGCGCCGGGGGGAACGGCTGGTCGGACACATTGAGGATCTGCTCGAGCGTGCCCGTCAACACCAGGGTGCCCACGTCAAAGGCTGCCTGCCGCGGCCAGTGGCGCGGGATCTCCACCAAGTTGTGCTCGCGCACGTTCGGAGGGAGCCGCCGGAGACTGGACACGGAGCCGAGCAAGGGCGTGTTGTCCTCGGGGTCGACGAGCACCACCTCGAGGCTGATCACCAGGGGCGGAAGCCAGCCAACAAACGGGTCCATGCACAGCTGAGCGAATCCATCGAGAACAACCCGCTCCACGCCCGGCGGAAGCGGGGGGAGCTGTCGCACCAGGTCGAATGGACCGGCAAGAAGCACCTCGCGCAAGTGCGGCGGCACGCGCCAGCGCGCAACGCCCGCGAAGTCGCGCCGGGGACTCGCACACCCGAGGCCAACCAACCCGAGCGGGAGCTGCATCTGCACGTAGTGGCTCCACGACAACTGGCCCGTGTCCAGCAGCGCCACCACGAGGACGTGCAAGCCCGGGATGTGGCCGAACCACCGCGCCATGGCGACAAACTGCTCCGGCGGCGGGCCGTCCGCGCCCTCGGTGAAGATGAGGTCGACACGCCGGGCGTGCGCCTTGAGGTATGCGATCCACTCGGCGCTCACCACCTGCGCCAACTCCTGCCCCACGAGGTTGAGCTCCACGCGGCCGAACGGGTGTTCTGGCGTGTCGTTGGTGGCGACCCAGGTGCCGAACTCGGCCACGGAAACGCGCCAGCAGAAGCGGCCCTGGGGACCGTCGCGGTGGCCCACCACCACCAGCGCGTGCACGCGGCGCGACGCGGCGGCGCCCACCACGGGGTTGCGCGAGGAGGACATCCACACGCAGTAGTCGAACGGGAGGAGATCGAGCACGGCGGCAAGGACCTCGGGGTGCTGCGGGAGACGCGGGAGAATGTCGGCGGTGCGGCGCGGCGGTGGCGGCGGCGGCGCCCGCCTGTAACCAAGAGGAGAGGGCATGGGGCGGGAACGGGAGCGGGGGCGGAGGTGCCGGGTTTAGTGGTCGGGCATTAAGGTTTCGAGGCTCGGCGCGGCCCTGAAACGGGGCTGTGCACCAGGCCGGCGGGGTCCGAGGTTGAGCGGGGCAGGTGCGCCCGCATGGTCTCCGGGCTCCCGGGTCTCCGGTCCGGGAGGCGGGGCGCTGTGGCCGCGGTGTCGGTTTAGCCCGCGTAAACACGCACGCCCCGCATAATCCATGTTCCTCGTTGATCTCCCGGCGCTTGTGATTGCGGACGTGCTCGGGTTTCTCCCGCTCGCGCACGTCGGCGCGCTCGCCGGGAGCTCGCACCCGGAGCTTGCGTTCCTTGCGCAGCGCGAGCAGTGGCGGTGCGTTGCCGTCGACACCACCGCTCCGCGTCACCACCGTATTGTCCGCGCCCGTTTCCACGCGATGGTGGCGTCGGGCACCGCCCCGCCCCACCCCATCCGCCGCCTTGCGTACTGCGCAACCACGCCCGATGCCGTGTTCATGACGCCCGCCTGGTGCGAGTATGTCGCGACGCACGCGGCGTCGCTTGCGCTCGAGATGGAGCTATGCGGCAGCGACGGCGGCCCGCTATGGCCGGCAGCCAGGCCCCATCTTGAGGCGCTTGCAGTGCTGGATCTTGTGTTCTTCCGGGCCATGGTCTGCCCAAGCACCATGCGCCCCCTGTTTGCGGGTGTGGCGCTCCCCGGCACGTTGCGGCGGTTGGTGTTGAGGGTGGGCGACGCGGTCTTTGCCGAGACGCTCCGGAGCATTGCTCTCCCGCCGTCGCTCCGCTGCTTGGAGGTGTTTCTTTTGTGCCACGTGGAGTTGGTGCAGCTTCCAGCGCTCCCGCCCGGCCTCCGCGTGTTGCGGCTCGGGGTGAGGCCTGCGTACGACGTGTCGGAGGAGGTGGGGCTACTTCCGGACAGTCTCGAGGAGTTGGAGTTGTGCACGGAAGGCCACCCTGCTGTGGTGTCGTCGGTGTGCCGTCTCCCGCCGCGTTTGCAGCACAATCTCGTGGCGTACGAGCCCGGGACCGAATGGCCCGCGAGCGACTTTTCCTGGCATGGCAGGTGGTTGAGCCTCATCAGCGACCGCGACCACTACTCGGTCCGCCCCCCTCCGAACGCTCATCTCTCTGTCACGGGGGGGTGGAGTCGGCGTGGCATGGAGCTTTCCCGGGTGGCGCCGTGGCTTGCGCGTCTTGGCCGCCTCGAATTGACATTCCAGCCGGGGTCTCCGTTGCTGGTGAGCGGCGTGGAGTTTCCCGCCGAGCTCCCGGTGCAGGTCCGTGGTTTGGACGGGGTTCTTGCGCCCGAGGTGTGGCGCATTCCTCGGATCACCTCCCTCTCGGTGGGCCCAAAGACCCTCGCAGCGCAGCCGCTCCCGTTGGGTCTGATGCGCTTTCTCACGCGGCTCGAGATGGATGTGGGGCTGGGTCTGCGCGTGGCGGTTCCCGCAGCCCCCTGCGTTCGCTCCGTCACTGTGCACCTCGCCAAGAACGCTGTGGCGCCAGACCTCAGCGCGCTTGTGTCAGTGCGCGAGCTCGAGGTGCAGCTCCAGACGGAGGGGACGGTGCTTGACGCCGCACACCTTCCGCCCGCGGCCGCCAGCTTGAAGGTGGCCTGGATGTACTACAGGAGCTCGGTGTTCCCGCGGCTCGGCAAGGGAGTGCTTCTCCAGCTTCGGGAGCTGCGGCTACAGTCGCTTGAGCTTCTCAGCATTCCCAACTTGGGCTTGGCGCGGGCAGAGCTTCCCGCGGGCCTCGTGTCGCTCCGCTGCTACGACGTCCGGCCGCTCCAGCTCAAGGGGGTGCGCTTCCCCGCGCGGCTCGAGCGGTTGGACATTTCCGCGTGCAGCGTGGAGGACCCGTGGACGGTGCTGGCGGGCGGGGTGTTGCGGTGGCGGCGGAAGCCCGTGGTGTACCCCGACACGCTCCGCAGCCTCGTGGTGGGGCGGACTCCGGGGTTGGTGCCGCCGCCGCCGGGGTACGTGTTTCCCAAGAGTCTCACGCACCTCGGGGTGCCGGCGTGCGAGATCATCGACCTCTCGGAGTGGTGCTTTCCGGAGACTCTCACGCTGTTGGACGTGGCGTGGAACTGGCTCGATGTCGCATCGGAAATCCATTGAAGCCTGGCTGTTTGAGTGCTGCTGCGTATGTTCTGCATTGTCACTGGAGGGCTCTGGGCTGGTGTTCATCCTGAAGGGCGTGTTGGAGGTCTACGGATAGCGCATGTCGGCGAGCAGGCTGTCCGAGATTGCGTCGATTCCAGAGGTACCTCCGCAAGCCACAGTTCCGAAAACCGTCCTGAGAGTCGGCGTCGGCGGTGACCTTTCGTGTTGCCTCTCCTCTTGTGTTCCAGGCATCTAGGCTGTCTTCTAGAGTACCCTACCCTTCTCTGCTCAGTCTCTCCGAAACGAGGCGAAATAGCTACGAGAAGAAGCCGATCATCTTGTTCCAGAATCCCCTCTCGCGCCTCTTTTCGTAATCATCAATCCCCGGTGGCATTTGTGCGTACACGTTCACCCGATCCTTTGGCGTGAGGATGGGCCCTCCATAATAGCACTGAAAGCCAACCCAGAGAACCACGGAGAGAATAAGTGAGATGTATGCGGCAAAGAACCTCGAGGCGGTCACGTTCCAGAAGACGTCGAAACCGTGAACAAGCGATAGAACGGCAACAGTGGTCATGCCGTAGTATGCACCAAACGGCTGGCATGGTGCTTTGAACGCGAGTGACATTCGCAGGCCCTCGATTTCCAACACGTCCATGAAGCGGATGTGCGCGGCGCAGATGAAGCCCCAGGCCACCAAGCTTGCGGTCGCGGAAATGTTCATCAACCAGTTGAAGGCCGTGTTTCCGTCGTCCAGTAACACGAGGAAGCCGAGAGCACCAAACGCGGCAGTGGTGATGACTCCCAGCACTGGCACGCCACCCCACGTCCGCATGTAGAACTTGGGTGCCACGCCCAGGTCCGCAAGCGCGTACAACACCCGCAGCCCAATGTACACGTTTGAGTTGCCGGCACTAGCGACTGCTGAGAGGATCACCGCGTTGAAAATGTCCGGCAACACCTTGGTGCCGCAGTTCTCGATCGCCACGATGAACGGCGACGAGGCCGAGTACGGCGTCTCGATCGTCAACTTCGGGTCGTTCCACGGAATCAACAAGCCCATGAACAAGACGGTGCCGATGAAAAAGATCATCAACCGGTAAAACACCTTGCGGGTGGCCCTGGGAATGTTCCGGCGCGGGTTTCTTGCCTCGCCAGCGGCGATGCCCACCAACTCGACACCCTGCATCGTGAAGGTGGCGTTGATGAGCGACTTTAACCACGCAAGAAACCGGCCTGTCTTGACGTGCAGTGTCACGAGGTAGCCGGGCCCCCACGCGCTCGGGTGGCGCCAGTAGCGGAAGCCAATCGGCCCCGTCTTGCCAGCGCCGCACACCATCACAAACGCGTAGATGAGCCAGCCCACAATCGCAACCACCTTGATGAACGCCATCCAGTACTCCACCTCGCCGTAGAAGCGCACCGGGAATAGGTTCATCATAGTGAGCAATGCGAGAAAGATGGCAATCCACACCGCAAGCGGCACCGCGTCGGTCCAGTACTGGATCACCCGACCCGCGACGGATACCTCGACGGCGAGCAAGATTGCCTTCAGGAACCAGTACATCCACCCGTTCATCGCGCCAATCGCCGGCAGAAGGAAGCGTGTTGCGAAAGTCACATACGAGCCGGTGATGGGAATGTGCGTCGCCATCTCGCCGAGCGAGTACGCCACCACGAACGCCACCGACAGCATGAACATGTACGCAAAGAGCATCAACACGGGGCCCGCGCGAGCAAGCGGCGTCAGCGTGCCGATGAACAACCCGGTGCCGATGGTGCCGCCGAGCGCAATCATCAGCATGTGGCGGTTCTGGAGCGAGCGCGTTACCGTGGTTTTGCGGTCCGGCGAGGCCAGTCCACCGCTATCGGCGGCTGTGCTCAAGCCCCTGGATGTCAAAGCGAAGTTGCCCTTTTCCAAGTCCATGTCCATGGCAGATGCCGCTGTGACGGGGCGGGGGTTGTAGGATTATATGCCTCGGTGGGGGTGTGCTCGCCTGCGCCATCTGCAGGCACAAGCTCTTAAATCGGCCGTCTAGCCGGAATATGCTGATATCACCAATCTCTCGGGAGACGGACATGGTGGCGCTTACGCGTAGGGCTCCCAGCTCTCCCTACGAGATTGCTCCCGTTTACATCCCTTGGAGGTCGCTCAATCGTGTCCTGTGGCCCGCAAGTGAGTGTGTGGTTGGGCTTCACCCTGGAGCGAGGAAATAGAACGGGCGATCCCGGGGCATATCGGGGATACCAGAGAGCTCATTTTCCGGACACACACTAAAAGCCCATGCCGCCTCAAGCTGGTGCCTGGAGAAGCCTTCGCGGTCACCTACCCTCACAAAGCCGGTCATCCATCGTCTTGGCAGTTACAGCGTTCTGAGATGCCATGCTCATGTGACTGCTGGGCTGGTGCGCCGGGGCATTTAGAGAGCCATGTTTCAGGGGTGCCTCTCTCGGAGAAGCCCCGTGGCGCAGCATCATTGTACGAGTAGGAGACTGCTGGGTGGCCAGTTGCTCGTAAATGTCTTTAGAGAAATCCGGAATAGGGATTTTATAGTTTTGCGTGGCATGATGACATGAACTCTATTGGAAATATTTGCGGAGAGGGCCAGTATCTCTTATACGGGAAATGATGCATGTTTTCCAGCACAACCGTAAGAAAGCGAAGAAATTTTACGTCGTATTGATACCCAATTTTCCTTTGTTAAGTATTACCCATAAGGACAGAAACGGGGATGCGGTGTCTAAACTCGACTTATGCATCCCCTCATCCCAAATCCGCGCTCTTTTTACGATCTCACTATTTATGAAGGCCGTCTCGCCCTTTAATGACACCCTCCACGCCATGTTTTCAATCACTCCTCGTGAAGGCAGGGTCAGTTTCTCCGAGCTTATCGCTGAGGTGTTGGTGCTGCAGGGGAGTCGCGGATGGTCGCCGGCAGATGTGGCCAAAACACTCTACGGTGCGTTGTATACGGCGGGATTTTTCCCACCGGAAGACTACGAAACCGAGCCAGTCATCTCTTGTTTGCCCATTGATTACCTTGCGGCGTTGTCCACCTGCTCAGATGAGAGAATTGTCAACATATCCTTGAACTTGATGTGGAGGAGAGTGTTTGTCGGCAGCAAAGAGGAGCACGACGCTTATTGTCCTGGCAAATATCTCGACGTGGGGTATTTCAAGTGGAATGAGATGGTCGGGTCCTCGCAGCCTCCTCCATCTCACATCAATCATGCGTTGCTTTATGTGTTCAGAGAGATGATGCCAGAAGTTTTCGACCTTCCTCTGCAGTCTTGGCTTGCCTATTACACCTCCAGTTATGGTGTATTGTTGGGTCCTGGAGTGTCTACAACTGAATTGGCCAGCGCACTATCGAGGAACAGTGCTTCGGTTTCTGGAAGACTCACGTCGTTGACCGTATCTTTCAGAAATGCGATCTTGCCAATTGAGATAACAGCTCTTGAAGGCATTTTGAAGCAAAAACAGGTGACAGATCTTTGCTTGAAGCCCATCCATACTCGGTTTATCTCGCTGTTATCGATTCCCGAGACTGTCTTGCGATTGTCCATCCATGGCGCTATGACTGCTCTCAGTTTGCCTCTGTTTCATGACAGCTTGAGAGAATTGGTGTTGCACGTTGGAGTGTTCGATGTTTCAGGACGCGTCGAGATATTTCCGAAGTCGCTCCAGGTGTTGATGATCCGGTTTCCAGGTCTACGTGCACCCCTTATCACGCGAAAGGCATTCGGTCGATTCGAATCTCTTCGAGCCCACACGATGATCGTTGTACACAAGGATGAGATTGCTTCTTCGGTGAGCCCGTTGACCGTTTCCTGGGACAACAATTATGTTCCCACTTTTGAGTTTGCGGAATTGCCCACCGACCTCAATTTGGGCATGTCTTCAATGCCCCGTGGGTCCTGTCTCAAGTTCAACCCCGGCCAATTGGCTTTTGGAGAGCAGTTTCAAAATATCGAGGGTTGGTTGAATGATATTTCGACTTTGATCGTCAGGCTACCGTCGCTGTTGAGAGATGTGACGATTCCTATGAGGCTTCCTGTGATTCTTGAGGTCGCAGGTCCCAGAATTGTTGAAGATGCGTGGAATATTCCTTGGACCACCCATCTCCAAGTGTGGGGTCAAAGCCTCGGGTCAGTTGCAAGGGGTTTGGCCCGGTTGAAGTATCTCCGTGAGCTCGTGTTGAGGCAAGCATATGAGTGCACAGGCGTGAGATTTCCAATGTCCCCTCTTCTTTGCATGCTTGACATTCACCTACGCGACTACCCTTCAATTCCGGATCTCAGGAGCTGTGTCCTGTTGAAAATCCTTACCTTGAGGGCCAGCGGAGAGTGGTCTCTTCTCAACACAAGGTTGCTACCTTCATGTCTTGAGGTTTTGCTGATCAGCGGCATGACAGATGACCTGGGAAGGTCAGGTGATGTTGATTCTTTGGACTTGAGACAGACACGCTTGACTACACTTCATATTTCGATGATGAACTGTGTCTACTTGGGGAAAGTCTTGTTGCCTCCTTCTGTGACTTGCTTTGAATGCGAAAGCTGTGGCTGGGTCAACTTTGACTACGTCTACTTTCCTGTTGGTTTGCGCTATTTGAGTTTTCCGCACAGCAGGCTCGTCGGCCCATGGTCTGCTTGTTACAGCTACTACTTGTTTACAAGAAGGTCAAACGTGGGCTATCCGACGACTCTTGAGGTACTCAACATACGAGGAACTGGTTTGCGGGCTCCAACCGAAGGTGTGACGGTCCACAAATCCCTTCTGATTTTGTCTGAAGATACTTTTGGCAGTGTTACGAGATATGACTCCAGGTGGAGATACACTGCCCAAAACTACCAGCTCTATCAGTACAGGGTCTACATTTGGTTTGTGTTTATCGATCCAGCCAATTTCTGGACTTTTGCGTTCCGCACCGTGATGAGCAGCATTTCCAGAAAGATCTTACGGATATGGGTCAAAATGACTCGCATTCTTAAGGCCTCAGGGGGGAAGCAAATTTCCACCATGGGGGCGCCGATCCGCATTGCGGAGGTGCCATTCTCTGTCATTGAGGTGACTGACACCATCAGATTAGCGTCTGACCCCATCGTCGAGGCGCCGACCATTGCTGGGAACGCGCCGATCATCACAGAGCCGGCACCGACTATTGCAGAGAACGCGCCGGCTGTTGCAGAGAACGCGCCTGCAATTGCTGAAATGGCAGTACCCATCACCAAGAAGGCGCGTCCGCCCACCCAGAAGACGAAAACTCCTGCCGTGAAGCCAAAGGCCACTGCAAAGAAGGCTACAATACCTGGCAGGACAGTGATTATCCATGACTTGGAGGCGCAAACGCCTATCATGGAGGACCTGCCCCCTATCGCGGACGAGTCAACCCCTACAGCGAACGAAGCAGCCCCCATCATGGAGCCACCGGTCTAACGATTGCAATACTATTCCAGTTGTAAGCTTTGAGACCAGGCAAATCACATCCCTTACACGCCCTGTCCGATTTGTTTGTGCACAGGTGGAGCCAGCGTATCCCTAAGCGCTGCTGGCCTGTGATAAGTGGTGCAACCACGAACAAAGTCACTCGATGTGTTTGAAATGGCGATACATTGGGGCATTTCTCGGCAATGGCTCTCCCGTTCTCGCTGTAAAAACCAGGGCTGGCCTAGGTGATGCCACCAGATTCATGCGGTGGAATAAAGGAGCATTCCGACGACCAATCACCATGGCGTCCTATTGCGCTCATTCTTAGAGCTTGTGCGGATAGGCTGGTTCGCGTGTACATTCTAGACGACCAGCCACAAGCTGAATGGGCACGACCAAACACGTCATTTCGCGAGTGATGCTCGTCTAGTACGTTGGTCTGCGTTCGGGGTTGCTGTCGGTTGTCGGCAAACAAACCGAGAGGGCTTACTAGTACGCGTTACCGGTTTTAGTGGATGTGGACGAATATAACCTTATTTCATAGACATACATGAGACGTAGTATGGGCGAGGGCATCCACTGTAGGTGCAAATCACGGAGATGATGGGAAGTGCGAGGAGCAGCAACTGGGTCCTATGGGAGAGCAATGCACAGACGGCAATGACCGTCGCTGGCCGCGGGTGGCGCAGCTCCGCGTGAAGGATGATATGTACGTCGGCGGCCGGCTCAAGGAGGCCGAGTACACGGCAATCCTGCGGGCCATCCCCGGCGTGCGCATCAACAGGTAGCCGCTCGTCTCGGCCTCTCTCTCGCGGCGCTCCTCCCCTTGTTGTTGTAGCGTATACACGCCCCAGAAACCTGGCCAATCAGGGCCCAGACGCGGCGGTGCTCGTGCATGAGGCGGCTGCGGGG
>JAJMSD010000118.1:0-26402 GCA_030558265.1 [Candida] pseudocylindracea
AACTGACGATCTCCTCATTACTAGTGAGGTGCCTTACCAACTTGGCCATAGAGGCGGTTCTTCTTGATCTTTTTGCAGGAGCAATTTCGCGCCGCGCCACACCGGGACTGCTGTCTACGCACCGCGCCACACCCCGGCCGCCGCCAACGCGCGCTGCAACTGCGGCAACCCCCCGGCAAGGTCCTCGGTGCTGTTCCCCAACCCAATGCGGAGGAAGCCCTTGCGGTTGAAGCACTCGCCCGGCGCCACCAACGTCCGGTACTCCTCCGCCAAGCGCGCGCAGAACAGCGCCGTGTCGTCGTCCGGCAAGCCGTTCACCTTCACAAACACCACAGTGCCGCCGCGCGGCCGCACCCACTCCAACGCGCCGCCCGACGCCGCGACAAACCGCGCAAACACCTCCAAGTTGGCCGCGACCAACCGCTCGTTCCACGCGAGAATCACCGCGCGCTGCAGCAACAAGTACTGCGCAATGATGTCGTCCACGGCCAGCACCGCAATGGTGTTGTAGTCGCGGCGCAGACGGCACGCCGCCAAGAACTCCTCGTCCCGCAGCACGACCCACCCGAGCCGGATCCCCGCGGCGCTCCACGCCTTGGACATGGACAGCGTCGCAATCCCCCGCGCGTACATCTCCACCACCAGCTTCGGCACCGCCACGCCCTCGCCAAACATCGGCCGGTACACCTCGTCGCACAACAAGTACGCGTTGCACAGCGCCGCCACCGCCACCACCTCCTCCATCAATGCGTCGTCCATCACCGCGCCCAGCGGGTTGTTGGGGTTGTTGACGACAATCAACTTGGTGTTGGGCCGCACCAACCGGCGCAACGCCGCCACGTCCGGCAACCACCCGTTCTCCGGCTCCAAGCGCAACAACAGCACCTCCGCACCAAACATGGCCGGCACCAGCTGGAGCTGCTGGTACGTCGGGTCGACCACGATGCAGTGGTCGCCGGGCCCCACCAACGCGTAGAGCGCGAGGAAGTTGGCGCCAATGGCGCCGTTGCTCACCACCACCTGCTCGGGCCCCACGGCGCTGGTCGCGTACAACTCGGCCACCTGCGCGCGCAACTCGGCGCTCCCGAAAATCCACCCGTACGTGAGACGCTTTGCGAGGATCGCGTCCACCGGCGGCGGCACCCCGGACATGTCGTGCACCTGCTGCAACAGCACCAGGAAGCAGCACGTCTCGCCGAGGTTGTGCTCGATCGACGTCTCGTACTTGTCCATAAACTGCTCCACGGCAAAGGGCTCCTGCGGCGGCATTGGGACGACGGACTCTGGCAGGACACGGGCGCGGGGCGCGGGCCACGGGGCTTTATAGCAGACAGAGCTCCGCCCGTGACTCACTCAAGGAGTAGGACAAGGCGATGGGCGTCCCGATCGGGCAGGCGCTGGCGAGCGCACCACCACGGCGGCGCTCGCGGCGTCCAGAACCTTCCACGGGGCCGCGCCGGGCCGCCCGGCCCCCGGTCTGCTTGGTAGTCGTCAATTCGTTGCCTAGCGCCGCGTGTGCCGGCGCATGCGCACCACCTCGCACGCCCAGAACACCATCAAGAGCCCGTACCAGAAGGCCAACGTCCACTCGAAGCGCAGCGCGAGCTGTGCCATGCCCTCAACGTTGCACGCAAGAAAGAGCACCGCAAGCGTCGCCGACGTCAAGAGCCACGCGAGGAGAAACACCGCGAGCACGCGCGTCGTCGTCCAGTATCTCTGGAACGGCTGCGGCGCCGCGCGCGTCCGCCGCAGCATCTCCATGTCGCACGGCGGGGCCTGCATCGGCGGCGACACGGTCCACGCGGGATGCGACCCGCCCGTCGACTCCACCGCGTCGTGCCCGTCCTCGAAGCTCCACTCCAGCATCAGATCGTCCCACTCCTTCTCCCCGGCGCTCCGCGGGAACGGCGGCGGCATCAACCACAAGCCCACCCAGTCGCACCCCACCACCACAAACATCAGGATCAAGAACACAACCACCATGGAGTAGTGCACGTGGTTGTGGTGGTCGACGTCGAACACGGCACACAACACCAACGCCGCGTTGCCGACAAGCGCCGCAAGCCAGCACACGACGCCCAAGCGCCGCAACCACGCCACATGCCAGTCCACCGTGCGCCCCCACAGCCGCGTCGCCTGCAACGCCGCCTCGTGCCGGAGCCGCGACAACACCACCCACGTGGCCACCACAAGCACGCCCTGCACGGCCGACCCCGCAATGAACAACGGCTTGAGCATGTCGGTGGCCCCGATGTCGCTCACGTACGGCGGGTCCTTGCGGTGGAGCAGCCGCATCTGCGCGCTCCCGTCGTCGGGCAAGCTCCACACCACCAACATCGCCACAAGCATGCCCGTCCACACCACCGTCGCACCGAGAGGGAGACACGCCCGCACACAGAACGCCATGGCCCCACCCCGCTGCGGACGTATCGGAGGCTTTATACCGCAACCGCGCCCGGCGGTTCCGCGCGCACAGCCCGAGACATGCTGCGGCCCGCGCTGCGCACACAGCGCCTTGCAGCACCCGCCCAGCCCTGCCATGCACCGTGTGGCAGTCTGCCCAGCCCGCGCACCGCGCGCCCGCCCGCCGCTCCGGCGCCGGCACCGCCCCACACAGCCCACCGCCCCCACAGCCCGCCGTTGCGCGCGGCCGTGCCTGCAGCCGCCTGCGGGTCGTGCAGGGGCCGGCCTGCAGCCACCGCGGCTGCATTGCCGTCCTGCACCCACCACACCTGCCCAACAGTTGCTTCTCATGATCGAGCAGGCGGTGGCCTACGTCTCGCAGGCGCTGGGGTTGGACGGCGGGGCGGTGCGCATTCTCATGTGTCTCGTGCTCACCTTCCCGCTCAGCGCCGTCTTCAAGCGGCTCCCGGACAGCGCCGTCACCCTCAAGAACCTGTACATCATTGCCGTGCTGCTGCTCTATGTGTTTGGCATCCTCCAGGTCTACTCCGGCTGCCGCACGCTTCTCGTGGCGCTGTTGAGCAGCTATGTCCTCACGCGCTACGTGCGTCTGGACGCCATGCCGTGGCTCAACTTTGCCTTTGTCATGGGCCACCTCGCCCTCAACCACCTCGACGCCCAGTTCTTTGCCGAGTACGACCCCACCGTGGTCGACATCACCGGTGCCCAGATGGTGTTGGTGATGAAGTTGAGCGCCTTTGGCTGGAACGTCTACGACGGGCGCTGCCGTGCCCGCGACCCCGCGCACCCCTTGTCCCTGTATGCCGAGGAGCGCGTCGTGGCCCAGCACCCGCTGTTGTGGCTGTTCTTGGGCTACACCTTCTTCTTCCCGCTGCTTGTCACGGGCCCTGCGTTTGACTACGCCGACTACGACAAGTTCATCCACGGCACCTTGTTCGACGACGTGCCCGCCGCGAAGCGCCCCGGGCGCCGCCGCAAGCGCGCCATCCCCAAGAGCGGCCGTCCCGCCGCGTGGAAGGCCCTCCAGGGCGTGTTTTGGGCCGCCCTCTTGTTTGTGCTCGAGCGCCACGTCCTGCTCGAGTATGCGGTCGACGGCGTGCAGCAGCACCGCTTTGCGTTCCGCGCCGCGTACCTCTACGTGCTCGGCTTTGTGTTCCGCTTGAAGTACTACTTTGCGTGGCTGTTGGCGGAGGCGGGCTGCATTGTGTGCGGCATTGGCTACAACGGCGTCGACGCCGCCGGCAACATTCTCTGGAACCGCGTCCAGAACATTGACGTGTGGCGGTTGGAGACGGCGCAGAACTCCCACGGCTACCTCGAGTCGTGGAACATGAACACCAACAAGTGGCTCAAGAACTACGTCTACCTCCGTGTGGCGCGCCGTGGCCGCCGCCCGGGCTTCAAGCTGACCTTGTTCACCTTCCTCACGTCCGCCTTTTGGCACGGCACGCGTCCCGGCTACTACATGGCGTTTGCCACCGGGGCGCTTCTCCAGACGTGCGGCCGCCTCTTCCGCCGCCACCTCCGCCCGATCTTCCTCGTTGCTGACGGGCTGCCGGCCGCGAGCAAGCCCGCGTATGACGCCGTGTGCTGGGTGGCGACACAGTTTGCGTTCGGCTACACGGTGCAGCCGTTTGTGGCGCTTGATCTCGCGCGCAGCTGGGCCATCTGGCGCAACGCGTGTTTGTACGTGCACGTGGCCATTGTGCTTACGTTGGCGGTGTTCCGCGGCCCCGCCGGCCCGGCGGTGGTGCGGTGGTTGCGGCTGCACCACGGCTGGGTGCCGCCCAAGAAGGACGCCCCACCCAAGAAGGAGGTGCCGGGCAGCCGTGGCAGCGCCGCCATCGGGGCCACGGGCGCCGCCACGCCCACGGGCACCGCCACACCCACCGTCTCGGTGCCGCCCTCGCCGACGTTCGAGTTTGACGACGCCGACATCGGCTACCCCGACTTGGAGCATCTCGAGCTGCTCAACCCAGAGGAGTTCCACGAGGCGTACGCCGAGTTGAAGCAGCGCGTGCAGGAGTTCCGCGCCGCCGGCAACCGCGACCCCAGCGGGCTCGCCGAGGCATACGCAAACTTCAAGCAGGAGATGGGGGAGTTGGTGGAGGCGCACAAGCCCAAGCTGGAGTAGGCTCCATAGGCCGCTACGACAGAGTTTCGACGCCGCCGGCTAGTCGCGCACAATGCTGCTGCGCTCGAGCGCCTCGAGGAGCTCGGGCCGCTTTGCGCGCTCGAGCTCGAGCTTGGCCTCGGCAAACGTGCACCACCGGCGCTCGCGCATGTGGCTCTCGGGCCACGTGGCCGCCAACTCGACTGCCTCGAGCTCAAAGAAGTGGAACTCGGTGCGCGGGATCGGCACGCCCGTCTCGTTGCGCGTGCCCCAGTCCTTCGGCGGCCGCTTGTCCTCAACGGTCCCAAGCAGCCGGGTCACGATCCCCGTCACGCCCGCCTCCTCCCACGTCTCGCGCAACGCCGTCTGTGTGTAGTCGTCCTGCTCGTCCTGCTCGATGCCGCCCTTCGGCACCACCCACCGCGTGCGCAGCGCCAGCAGCAGCACCATCACCACCCGGGTGCGCGCAGCGTCGAGCACAATGCACCCCGCGACCATCCGGGCACCGCTCGCCGCGTACACCTGGTTCTCGCGTCCTTCGCGCGCCGTGTCCGTCCGCTCAAACATAAAACGGGGTGGCGGATGCGGGGTGCGTCCTGCAGCGTCCCTGAGCGCGGGGCGGGCGTGCCGGCGGGCGGGTGCTGTGCGGGTGCTGTGCGGGCGCTGTGCGGACGCTGCCGCCGGGACGGTCTCTGCGGGCCCGTCGCGGCGCCCTGGGCCCGCTCCCCGCCTACTCCCCGCCGTCTGCGTTCTGTACGCCCGAAAAACCATCTCATGCTCCTCCCACGCCGCGCGCCCCAGCTCCGCCGCTCCTTCTTCTCGGGCCTATCGCAGCCGCAGAGCCACGTCATCTCGCGGCGGCTCCCGCACCCGGCCGCAATCGTGTACCGCGTGGTGGCCGACGTGCACCGCTACCACGAGTTCATCCCGCACTGCCGCAAGCTGTTTGTGAACCGCCGCGACGCGGCGGGCGAGCCGCTCGAGGCGGGGCTCCTGGTGGGCTGGCAGGAGTGGGACGAGCGCTTTGTGTGTCTGCTTGCGTGCGTGCCCGTCTCGCGCGTGGTTGCGTCCTCCCTCAGCGACCTGTTGTTCGAGCACTTGCGCTGCGTGTGGGACATCGAGGAGGCCGCCAAGGGCGCGAGCAGCATCACCGTGACGCTCGACTACCAGTTCAAGAACCCGTTGTACAACGCCGCCAGCGGGGTCTTTGCCTCCACCGTCACCGAGCTCATGGTGGACGCGTTTGGCCAGCGCGCGGCACAAATGGCAAAGCGTACATAGCTACCGGGCGCTCACCATCTTGAAGCCGCCCTCGAGGGCGGCGGTGATCTGGTCCGTCTTGTAGGGCAACACCCCGAGCACGAACGCCACGTTGTTCCAGTCCTCCTCGGTCTGCGTCTTGAGCAAGCGCGCCACCAACTTCTCCGCCAACTGCTTCTGGTGGCGTTCCTTCTCGACAAAGCTGAGCAAGAAGCGCACGATCCGCTTCATCGCGTCCTTGCTCAAGTCCTCGTCCAGCAGCAACCCGCTGAAGATGTCGATGAAGCCGTTGTAGATGGCGTTGTCCTTGGTCGCCAACTCTGTGAAGAACAAGCGGCACATGTCGCTGATGGCCTGGTCCGGGTTCTCCAAGCACTTGGCCATCTGCGCCAACTGGCCCTTCACCTTCACCTGGCCCGCGAGAATGAGGAACGTGACCGTCATGAGACACGTGCGCTGCACCATGAGGTCCGGGTCCGTCAACCGCTTGTACAAAAAGTCCGTGCTCTCGTCCACCAAGTTGTTGAAGCACACCGCCATGTCGCCCAACCCAAGCACCGCGTTCAGCCGGATCGTCGCGTCCGGCAGCTTCTCCATGATGGTGATGAGCAACTGGAGGTTCTCCTCGCAGTAGCCCAGCGACACGCACATGAGCTTCTCCATGCAGAGCACCGCCAGCCGCTGGAGCACCACCAGCTCGTACCGCGTGTTGCTGAGACACACCTCGCGCACAAGCGGTCCAAACCGCGCCAACAACAGGTGCTCGCCCTGGAGAAGATGCCGCTCCTTGATGAGCGCAATCGCGTCGGCAAAGTCGTCCTCGCTCGTGCCACCGATCATCTCGAGCTCCTTCTGCACCTCGTCGTCTGCCTTGCTCTCGCGTGGGGCCAGCTCAAGCGCCGCCTTGCGCTTTTTGAACTCCGCCTCGCACGCCTCGAGATACACCACGGTCTTGATCGCCACATGGCCCACGAGAAACAAGAGCTGCGAGAGTCCCACCACCAGCGACTGCTCCGCCCCCGTGCGCTCAAACACCGCGAGCGTCTTGCTCCGAATCAACGCCGACGCCGGCTCGTCCGGATGGCTTGCAATGCGGTAGATGGCGCTCACCGCCTCCTCCGCCACCGCGTACCACGCCGTGTCTTCGGTGTACATGGCGCACACCGCCTGCAACCGCTCCACCAACTCCTGCTCGCGCGCCACCTTGTGCCGGAACGGGGCTCCCTGCACCTTTCGGCTCGGCACAAGCCGCTGGAGACACACACACGTGTATCGCGCAAGCACGAGGTCGCGGCGGCCCCGGGCACCCAACCCGACCGCCACGAGCGCGTCCACGCCGCTGAGCGCCACCTTGTGGTTGGCAAGCGCTAGCATGCCCAACACAATGGCCGCCCCGCGCCGGTGCCGCTGGTGGGTGCCGTCGCCCAGCCCGTACACCGACCAGAGCACGCCGATGGCGGCGTCCGTCACGAGGCCGGCGTCGTACATGAGACCAAGCAACTTTTCCAACGAGGCCAAGTCCGCGGCACTCGCGCCAAACGTGAGCTTGATCAAGTTGGTGGCAATGTAGGTGGCTGCCTCGGCGTCGCGCGCCCCCAGCGGCGTCGTGAGGTATAGGTCGCGGTAGCACTCCACGAGATGCGTCAGAATCAGCTTGCCCTCCTCGTTCAGACCCTTGGTCCACACGAGGTGGAGCATTTTGCGGATGCCGGCGGGTGCCACCTCAATGGCGTATGCGTCGGCAAACACGAGAAGGTCCATGGTCTCGAGCACCTCGTTCTTGTTGCGGGAAAAGAGGAGGGGGGTGGCCACGCCGATGGCGGTGTGGATGCTGCGAATGAAGCGGCAGCAGTCGGCGTAGAAGCGGAGGGTGAGCTTGGCCTTGATGATGTCCTCGGTGGCGACGGTGCCGGTGTTTGGTGCGTGCTCCATGGTGGCGGCCACTTGGGTGTCCTCGGCGGCAGCAGCCATGTCGGCGTCCTCGCCCGCGGCGTCGGCGTCCTCGCCCGCGGCGTCGGCGTCCTCCATCTCGATGTCGGAGTCGTCGGATGACGACTCCTCGCTGTCATGGTCGCCCTTCTTCTTCTTCTCTTCCTCCTCCTCTTCCTCCTCCTCTTCCTCCTCCTCTTCCTCAACCCTCTCTCCGGTCAACTGCTCAAACTCCCGCTTCGCCTCGTCATACCGCGCAACCCACACCATCTGCGCCAACTGTCCCCCATGCAAGGATGCAAACGGATGTGTCGCCAACAACCGACTCAACATCCGCACAACGTTCCGCCGCACCAAGCTGCTCTTGTCCTCAAGCTGCCGCACCGCCAACTCCGTCCACCGCTGCCGGTGCTCGTTGAACTTGTACAGCAACTCACACCACCGCGTCAACGCCTGCACCACGCGCGTGCGCACGTACGGGTTCTGGTCAAGCAACCGCTGCTCCACCAACCCCACGATGCGCTCGAGCTGGTGCGCGTGCTGCGTCGGATCGTCGCCCACCAACGCAGTCACAATCAGCCCGCACGTCTCCACCACCGAGCAGCGGAGCTGGTAGTTGGGGCCGTCGAGAAGCTGCGCCACCGCCGCAAGCTGGCGCAACACGGTCAACGGCACAAGCTCGGCAAGCCGCGCAAGAAACGTCGCCACCAGCTTCGGCCCGTTCGTGTCGTTGGCGCTGAATGTCTTGGCCAGCGCCTCGCGCAACACCTCGTCCACCACCTGCGGGTGGCTGTACGTGGTGGCAACGCACTGGAGAAGCTCTGCCATCACAGGCGCGAGGTGCGGGAAGTAGGTCAAGCACTGCATCACCAGGCTCTGCACCGCCAGCTGGTGGCCGTGGCGCAGCACCGCAAGCCCCAAGCAGTCAAACATGTAGCGCCGCACGGCGGGCTGCTTGACGCGCGCCTCGCCTTCCATGAGCTGGTAGATGGGCCGTGTGAACAACAGGAGAAAGAGCTCGCGCTCGGGCGTCGTGACAAAGAGCCGCAGGAGCGGCGTGTGGAGAAGCACCACCGCCAGCTCGAGGCAGTCCTCCACCTGCTTGAGGTTGGCGTCAAACCGCGCCTTGGCCTCCGGCGTGACCCGCCGGCCGCCGCTCGCCACCGCTCCCAGGTGGTCCTCGCGGGCGAGGTGTGTGAGCAAGCAGCACATCAAGTAGCCGTAGAGCTCGAGCGCGCGGCGGAGCTCCGGGAGCAGCTCAAGGTCGCCCGCGTCAACGGCCGCCGCGACGTTCTTGGCGCTCTGGCGCAAGCACAGCAGCACAAGCAGCACCACGTCGCGCTGCTGCCGCTGCGAGAGCTGCGGGTGCGCCAACACCAACTCCTCCAACGGGTCAAACGCCTGCTCGTCGGCAACGGCAAGCGCGTTGCTCCCAAGCACCCCCATCACCTGGTCCAACAGCTGCTCGGGGTCCAGCACCGCGAACGACGACGGGTCCGCCTGCTGGAACTGCGCAAGCGCCTCCGAGAGGTTGAACATGATCTTGTTTGTTTACATTTGCGATGAGCCTCGCTTGGTGCGGAGCGCCGGTCTCGCGCGCCGCGGCCCTCCGCAGGCGCCGCCGGTTCTCCACGGCCGTCGCAGGCCCCCGCCCACTAGTCCCGCATCTTGGCATACCCCTTGAGCAACACCTTGTCCACGCCCATGCGCTCCGCCTCCAACGCACTCAACATGTCCCGCAACACAATGCTCCTGCTGGGACGGCTCTCCCGAAGCCGTAGACCCGTGTCGCCGCGCACGTCCGTGTTGCCGCCGCCGCCCCCGGCCGGCCCCGACCCGCCCGTCATCCACAGATACTTCTTCTTGCTGCGCAGCCCCGTCATCATGCTCGCGGTGTTGTTCGCTGCCCGGTTGTACGCCTCGACCAGGTCGCCGCCGCTCCCGTCGCCCGTGTTCAGGTCAAGGCCGAGCCGCACACGCTTGGCCGAGCGCTGCTTCTCTGCGTCGCGGTGCTGGAGCGCAATCGCCCGGAGCGCCGCCGGCACCTCGTTGCGCGCCACCGCGCTGGGCTTGGCCGTCCGCCGCCGGTGCCGGCTAAGAAGCACCGTGCGCGTCACGATCCGCTGCAACCACTGCTCCGTCGCCGCCAGCACCGCGGCCAACACGTCCGGGTCGTACTCAAACCCCTGCGAAATGCCCTGCGCGTGCGCCGCGGTCCGCATGTACATGGCCAACTGCCGCAGCTCGAGAAGCTGGCTCGGCGGAATGAGCGGTGCGTGCAGCGTCGTGACGTGCGTCGCGGCCGCCGCCTCCAGCGCCATGGTGTCCACGAGCGCCTGCTCCTCCTTGAGATTCACCCCCGCCAGCGTGAGCGTGTCCACAAGAGCGTCCACCGGCTGCAGCGCCGGGGGCTGTGCGGCCGGCTGCGGGGCAGGGACCGGCGCGGGCGCGGGCGGAGCGTCGCGCGAGCGCGTGTGCGGCCGGTTCGGCGCCGGCTGCGGCACCGGCAGCGCGGCCGCGCCATCCAACCCCAACTCGGCCATGTTGAACCCGTCGTCGCCGCCCTCGGGGAGCTCGAGCTCGAAGCCGTCCTCGCCCAACATCTGGTCGAGCTCCTGCGCCGGGAGCGCCTGCGGCGTGCCGCCGTCGTCGGCCTGGGAAGACATGCAAGGAGTGTTGGTTCAGCCACGCCGGCGGTTCTGTGCAGGCTCATCGCGTGCAAAAAAAATATCCTCCTCCTCAGCATGGCGGCGCCGATCCAGTTCACGGGCCACCGCAACTTCCGGTTGCGGCTTGTGTTGGCGACGCTCTCGGGGCGGCGTGTGAAGATCCTGAAGATCCGCAGCGACGACATCAACCCCGGCTTGCGCGACCACGAGGTGCTGTTTCTCCGTCTTCTCGAGGCCGTCACCAACGGCCTGGTGATCAAGATCCTGTACACCGGTACCGCGGTCGAGTACGCGCCGGGCATCCTCGTCAACGGCACGCTTACGCACGCCTGTCCGCCCACCAAGCCCGTGGGCTACTTCCTCGAGGCCATGTTGTACCTTGCGCCGTTCGGCAAGGAGAAGCTCCTGGTGGTGTTCACGGGCGTCACGTCGCTGGAACACGACGCCGGTCTCGATGCGTTGAAGTGGGGGATGCTCCCGGTGTTGGAGCGCTTTGGCGTGCGCGACTGTGCTCTCCACACCATCAAGCGCGGCCTGCCGCCGGGGGGCGGCGGCGAGGTGCATCTCCAGGTCGGCACGCGCCTCACGTCGCCCCTCACGCTCCACGCCACCGAGCGCGTGAAGGTGAGTGCCGTGCGCGGCGTTGCGTGGTGCACGCGCGTGCTGCCGCTGATTGCAAACCGCATGGTGGAGGCGGCGCGCGGCGTGTTGCGCGGCGTGGGCGTCGAGGTGAACATCACTGCGGACGTGTGGCGGGGCGACAGTGCCGGCAAGCTGCCGGGGTTTGGATGCACGCTTGTGGGCGAGACGTCCAAGGGCGGCTGGCGCTACGTGGCGGAGGGCTTGGGCGCGGCGGGCGAGACGCCGGAGGAGGTGGGCACGGCGGTGGCGCACCGCTTGCTCGAGGAGATTGCCATTGGCGGTGTGTGCGGCCGCGTGCAGTTGCCGTTGGTGTTGGCGTACATGGCGGTGGGCAAGGAGGACGTGGGGCGCGTGTTGGTGGGCAAGCAGCAGGTGGACGAGCGGTTGGTGCACGTGTTGCGAGACTTGAAGACGGTGGTGGGCACGGAGGCGGTGTTCAAGGACGAGGGAGAGGACATGGTGGTGATGGTGCGGGGCGCGGGCTTGACCAACAGCAACCGCCGGGTGGCCTGAGCGCTGCGGTCGGCGTGTGCCGGGTGGCTGTGGTGCGGCCCGGGCACAGCGAGCAGCGGACTGTGTGATTACCCCTACTGGCTGCCGCGCTCCGGCATGCCCTGCATGACGCTCAGCACCTCGCGCCACTCCTCCGCCAGGGCACGGCCGTGGCGCGCACGCGTCGCCACCCACTCGGCAAACGCCCGCCCCATCACGTACTGCGTCTCCTGGAACATCACCACCTCGTGCAACACACACTGGCGGATGAGCCACTCGCGGTTCACCTGCTCAAACATGTCGTGCTTGAGCTCCAGGAGGGTGGAGCGGAGCCGGTCCACCTCCAGCCCCTTGGCGTCCGGGTTCGTGTTCACAGCCGCAAGCCGCTCCTCCGTCTGCGTAATCTGCTTGGACACGGCCGCCACCGTGTTGCCGCCCAAGCGTCTGTAGCGTTCAAACATCCCCACGAGCGCAACGAGGTAGTCCAGGTAGGCGCGGAACTGCTCGAGGTGGTCCGTGCCCACCTCGGCCGCCTCCTGCTGGAGCTGTGCCGCCTGCTTGCGGAGCAGCTCGCCCATGTGGCCAAGCGTTGCGTTGATGTCGCCAATGTCCAGGTCGTACGTGCCCGCCATGTACACGGTGGCGCTCTGGTCGCCGAGCGTGGCGACGATCAGCGCGAGCCGCGAGCTCTCGTTCGCCACCTGCTGCTGCCGCCGCTCGTGGCGCTCCACAAGCGCGACCGTCATGCCCCACGTTTCCTGGAGCGGCGCGAGCAGCGCCTCGATCTTGGCCCACTGCGCCGGGTACTCGCGGTCCCAGCTCGCCATGAAGTCGCGCGTGATGCGCTCGCCGGCAAACTCCGCCAGGAGGTTGATGGTGGCCAGCTTGCGCCACTGCGCGAGCTCCGTGGGCACCGAGAGAAACAGCTTCACGAGCGGCTCCTGCGCCAACACCGGGTGCCGGAGCACCTGGTTGACGAAGCGCGAGAGCCCGCGCCGCCGCTTCTGGAGGAACTGCGTGTCGTTGGTCGGGGCTACTGGGTGGTTAGTAGAGCACGGGGCGGTGCGAGCAGCAAACATACCAGAAAACTTCTTGGGCGGGAGGTCCGGAATCACGCGGAAGGGATAGCGGGCCACCAACACCTCGAGGAGCCAGACAAAGTCGGAGTAGCGGCGGGCCACGCGCCGTGTGGTGGTGTCGCCGTCGACCTCAATGGCACTCACGAGCATGTAGTTGATGTGGCGGAACACGAGGCCCTCCTTCTCGGGGATCTCCTTGACCACCACCTGGGCCGGCAGGAGCGGGTCGAACAGACGACGGATGGCCGTGTGGTGTGCGGCAAGCTCCGTGTTGGACGGCGTGGGCTCGGACGGCTCGAGTGGCACCTCCGGCGCCGTGTCGGGCTCGGCAGCGGCAGCCACGGCGACAGCGGCAGGCGAGGCGGGGTGGGCGCCCCAGGAGCTGGCGCCCAAGGGATCGTCGGCGGGAGGCGGCAGTGTCAAGGGCGTGGCGGACCGCGGCGCGGGCTCGCCCCACGGCAGCTCGCCCCACGGGTCTTCGAACGGAAGCGACATGGAGATGGGACAACAACGCACGTTATTTCATGTTGCGCAAGTTGGCCAGATCGCGGGCGCTCGTGCGCTTCACCTCGAACACGCCGCGCCCGGGCACCGGCGTGGTGTTCATGAACATGGGCGGGCCGTCGACGGTCCCCGAGACGTACGACTTCCTCTTGCGGCTCTTCCTGGACAAGGACCTCATCCCGCTCGGCCCGTTCCAGAAGTGGGTGGCGCAGTTCATTGCGCGGCGGCGCACGCCGACGATCGAGAGCCACTACGAGGAGATTGGTGGGGGACTGCCGATCCGCAAGTGGCTGGAGCACCAGTGCAAGGAGGTGTGCGCACGGCTCGACGAAACGAGCCCGGCGACGGCGCCGCACCGGCCGTACGTGGCGTTCCGCTACGCCGAGCCGTTGACGGAGACGACGCTCGCGCAGATGGTGGCGGACGGCGTGACGCGCGCGGTGGCGTTTCTGCAGTACCCCCAGTTCTCGTACTCGACGCTGGGGCTGCTGGTGAACGAGTTGTACCGCCAGACGAAGAACGTGGCGGGCGCGGAGCAGATCCGGTGGACGACGATTGACCGCTGGCCGCAGGAGCCCGGGATGGTGAAGGCGTTTGCGGACCACATCACGTCCGCGTTGGCCAAGTTCCCGGAGGAGGTGCGCGACGAGTGTGTGTTGCTCTTCTCGGCGCACTCGCTCCCGATGGAGATTGTGAACCGCGGCGACCTGTACCCGGCGGAGGTGGCGGCGACAGTGTACGCGGTGATGCAGCGTTTGGGCTTTTCCAACCCGTACCGCCTTGTGTGGCAGCTGAAGGTGGGGCCGAAGCCGTGGTTGGGCGGACGCACCGACAAGATCACGCTGGTGTTGGAGGAGATGGAGAACGTGCCGGGCATTGTGCTCGTGCCGATTGCCTTCACGAGCGACCATATCGAGACGCTCCACGAGTTGGATCTCGAGTTGATGGAGGAGTTGAAGCACCCGGAGAAGGTGGTGCGTGCGGAGCTGCTCAACGGGAACCGCGACTTCATCGAGGGCGCCGCCGACTTGGTGAAGCTGCACTTGGAGAGCGGCGAGTTGTACTCCCGCCAGCTCGAGTTGGACTGCAAGTTGGGCGGCCGCTTTGCGAGCGACACGTTCGACTGCCCGCTGGAGTTCTTTCGCAAGTAGCGGTACATAGTACATTGGCGTCCCCTCTGGGGGAGCTACGTCGCAGTCGGGCCCTAGTCGTACGCCTCGCCGTCGTGGTCAATCACCTCGCCGTCGTGGTCAATCACCTCGCCGTCGTGGTCAATCACCTCGCCGTCGTGGTCAATCACCTCGCCGTCGTGGTCAATCACCTCGCCGTCGTGGTCAATCACCTCGCCGTCGTGGTCAATCACCTCGCCGTCGAGATCGACCTCGCCAAACTCCATGTGCAGCTGGATGCTGCTTGAATGGGGCAAGCTCCCGCTCGCCATGTGAAGTGACAACCCGCTCGCGCCATTGAGGTCCACGCCGCTCGCGCTGTCCATCTCCCCGAGCTCCAGGTTCTCCGGATACAGCACGCAGCGCTGCAGGCTTGCCGCCCCGTGCACGAGCCCCAACGGCACCACGCCCTGGCCCCAGTAGCGGATCTGCTGGATGCGCTGGATGCGTGCGTGCAGCTCCGCGCTGAGCGGCGGCTCGGCCGTGCTGGGCGCCTCGCGAGCACCGGGCTCGGCCGACGTGTAGGCCTCGAGCGGAGGCGCGTGCGCGGCGTGGCTCTCGGGACGGTCGAACCAGCGCAGATGCGACGTGCGCGGCGCGACGCCCGGCACAAGCACCGGCGGCCGCCGCGGCGCGTGCTCGCTCCAGAGGTGGTGCACCGTGGGCGGGAGAGACATGGGCGTGAACATGGCGTGTTTACCCCGCGTAAAGTCGTTGCTTGTCTAGTCTGCAGGTCTGGTAAGACAACTCCGACGCTACGCCGCCTGGCTGTTCCAGTACCCGCGGCGCACCGGGTCGTACTTGGCTGCGAGGAGGCCGTAGAGCCGGCTCGCCTCGGCGGCGGGGGCAATGCGCGCGGCCCACGCCAACGCGGGCACGCTCTCGACGCTCTCCGGACTGCCGTACTGCGCCGCCACGTCCGCAAAGGTGGACAACGGCAAGGCGGCGGCACGGCACACACCCTCCGCGTAGCTCCACACCAGCGGGTTCTGGGGCGCGTGCGCCATGTGGCGCTTCGCGTAGTCCACCTCGGCCACGGCGACGGCGGGGCCAATGGCGTGGCCGCCGCGCGCGGCCAAGAAGAAGCGGTGGTTCCACGCCAGGTTGTTCCACACGTCGCGCTCGAGCATCAGGTCGACGAACGCCCACTCGGCAGGGTCGTCGAACAAACCAAACGTGCGCACCACCCACTTGCGGTACAGCCACACGTGGTAGTTCTTCTCGTCCTCGTCCAACACGGCCGCCATCAACGGCAGCTCGCGGTGGGCGCCGACGGCCACGCCGCGGTCCAAGCCGTGCTGGAGCACCAACTGGCGGTAGTTCCAGATCTGGTAGTTCTTCAAGTTCTCGGTCGCCACCTGCTCGCACCAGTCAAGCTCCTCGAGCACGTCGCGCTCGGTGCGCACGACAATGTGGAAGCGGTACTGCCACGCCGTGTAGTGGGCCGCGTTCAAGTCAATGGCCGCCTCCGTGACCGCCAACGCGCGCGCCAGGTACTCGGCACGGTCCATCAACGCGCGGAGAAGCCCAAACACGCGGCGGTACTCGTCCGTGTACATGATGGCCGCGAGCTGCGGCCCCGTCTCGTCGATCGGCCGCGGCGCCACGTCCGCGAACAGGAATTCGTCGAGCCCCATGGAAAAAGACGGGACGGCGGTGGCGGTTTGGGGCACTACGCTGTGCATCCACCTACTATCAAACAACGGCCAACAAGATCCGGCCGTGGTTAGCGAAAAGGAAGCTGCTTGTTCTGCGGCACCCGCCCCCCGCACCGCGCGTCCGTTCATGGGGCTCCGGGACGCGCGGGCGGCGCTGGGGCGTGGCTACGCCGGGATGAAGAACTGCGCTGCCGCCGCACACGCGCAAAAACCACCGCCGCCCGCGGCCGGGTAACGCCGGCCGGGTAACCGGCGTGCCGGACCTGCAGGCACGCGCGCATGAGCCGCGGAAGCGCTTATCGGCTCGCGGGCGGATAAAGGCGGAGCAAGGACAGGCTCTCCGCGCTCTCCACACCTTGCTCCTTCCTCATGAGTGCACCAACCGTGGAGTCGGTGGCGGCGGCGCTTCCCCAGACGTACTCGAACACGCTCCGGTTCTACCTCAACGGCCAGCCCGTCGCGGTGGCGAACCCGGATCCCGAGCAGATCTTGATCGACTACATCCGCGACGGCGCCTTTCTCTACGGCACCAAGCTCGGCTGCGCCGAGGGCGGCTGCGGCGCGTGCACCGTGACGCTTGGCTCCGTCGAGGACGGCAAGGTGGTGTACCGCGCCGTCAACCTGTGCATCGTGCCGTTGATCGCCGTGGAGGGCAAGCACGTCATCACCGTGGAGGGCATTGGCCAGCACACGGTGCCCAACCCGCACCACGCGACCGACGAGAGCACGGCGCTCCACCCCACGCAGGAGCGCATTGCCAAGTTCCACGGCCTGCAGTGCGGCTTCTGCACTCCCGGCATCGTCATGCTGTTGTACGCGTTGTTGCGCAACAATCCCACGCCGACCAAGGAGCAGATCTCCACCGCGTTTGACGGCAACTTGTGTCGCTGCACCGGGTACATGCCCATCATCGATGCCGCGTTCACGTTTGCGAAGGAGAACCAGCCCGCGCGCAAGGTGGTGGAGCAGGTGATGGCGGTCAAGAACGCCACGCCGTGTGCCAAGGGCAAGGACTGCTGCCGGGTCAGCGGCGACAGCTGTGGCAGCGCTGCGGCTGCCAACCCCGAGTTCGAGATCGACATGAACGAGTTGTTCACGCCCAACGGCGAGCGCCTCAAGCCGTACGACCCGCTGCTCGACCTCGAGTTCCCGGAGGCTCTCCGCACGCAGACGGCCCCGGCCCCGCTCTTGTACGGCAACAGTCACAAGGTGTGGATGAAGCCGACGAGCAAGACGGCGCTTCTCCAGGCGGTGGCGGCGTACCCGCTGCTGAAGCTTGTGGCGGGCGCGAGCGAGGTGCAGGTCGAGGTGGCGCTCAAGAACATGCGCTACCCGCTCAACATCTACTGCAACGAGATTCCCGAGCTCCAGAGCTTTAACGAGACCGATACCGGCGTCACGTTCGGCGCCAACATCAGTCTCACCAACCTCGAGCTCCGCTGCGAGGAGTTGGCGCACCGCTTGGGCCCGCACGCGGGCCAGATCCACCACACGCTTGTTCACCAGTTGAAGCACTTTGCAGGGCGCCAGATCCGCAATGCCGCAACGCCTGCCGGCGCCATCGTCACGGCGCTGCCCATTTCCGACTTGAACCCGGTGTTGGTGGGCGCGCGCGCGCTGTTGGTGTGTGAGCTGTGGGTCGACGGCAAGGTGGTGGCGCAGGAGTTCTTGCTCCGCGACTTCTTCACCGGCTACCGCAAGACCAAGCTCCCGCCGAACCACGTGGTGACGCTGGTGACGCTCCCCCACACGCTCCCGCTGGAGTACGTGGTGGCGTACAAGCAGCTGAAGCGCAAGGACGACGACATTGCCATTGTCACGGCGTGTCTCCGGGTACAGCTCGACCCCGTTGCCAACACGGTCGTGGACGTGTGCCTCGCGTATGGCGGCATGGCGCCCATGACCGTGACGCTGCCCAAGACGGAGGCGTGGTTGCTGGGCAAGCCGTGGACGCAGGAGACGCTTGACGGCGCGCTTCTCGTGTTGGCGGACGAGTACGCGCTTCCGTACGGGGTGCCCGGCGGCATGGCGCTGTACCGCCGCACGTTGACGCTCTCGTTCTTCTACCGCTTCTTCCATTACGCGGCCGAGCTCCACGCGGGGCGTGGCGGCATGGCGCCTGGCGGGTCGACGCTGCCGAGCGACGGGCCGGCGAGTCTGCTCAGCGACGAGCCGCAGCTGCTTGACGACGAGGCACAGCTGCTCGACGAGCATGCGAGCGGCCGCCTGCTCGAGCCGACGGTGCTGCCCGCCCTGAGCGTGGACGACGTGGTGGTGGACGTGACGCGCAACAAGCCGGTGGGCCACCGCGACAACGTCAACCCGTACGAGGAGCGCGTGGTGGGCAAGCTGCACATCCACGCGGCAGCGCTCAAGCAGGTGACGGGCGAGGCACAGTACGTGCTGGACATTCCGCCGCAGCACCGCGAGTTGTGCTGTGCGCTTGTCATGTCGACCAAGCCGCACGCGCGGGTGGTGAGCGTGGACTATGCCCCGGCATTGGCGATGGAGACGGTTGTGGGCTACGTCGACGTGCACGACCTCCACGACCCGCTGGCCAACTACTGGGGGCCGAACCCTGCAGGGCGCGACACGTACTTTGTGGAGGACGTGGTGCGGTACGTGGGGGACGTGATTGGGTGCGTGTATGCGTCGGATGCGCGGCGGGCGGCGGAGGCGGCGCGGGCGGTGGTGGTGACGTACGAGGAGCTTCCGGCCATCATCAGCGTGGAGGATGCGATTGCGCAGGATCTGTTCTTTGACTGCCCGCGGTTGACGGAGAAGGGCGACTGGGAGACGGCGCTTGCCGGGCTGGCGCACGTGTTCGAGAACCAGAGTCGGTTCGGGGCACAGGAGCACTTCTACTTTGAGACTCAGGGGTGCCTCGTGATTCCCGAGGAGGACGGCGAGTTGAAGATCTACAACCTGACGCAGAACCCGACGGAGTGTCAGGAGACGACAGCACACGTGACGGGCGTGCTGGCGCTGCGGGTGGTGGTGCGGACCAAGCGGCTCGGTGGCGGGTTTGGCGGGAAGGAGCTGCGGCCGCTGGCATGGGCAGCGTACGCGGCGCTCGGAGCGCGCAAGTTCAAGCGACCGGTGCGGCTCTTTCTCTCGCGGCTGGACGACATGCTCCTCACGGGACAGCGGCACCCGTTCTTGTGCAAGTGGCGGGTGGGGCTTGACGAAAACCTCCGGTTCACGGCGCTCGACGCGCAGTTGTACGCCAATGCCGGGTGGTCCATGGACTTGACGCACGGCGTGGTTGAGCGCGCGGTGTTGCACGCGACGAACGTGTACAACGTGCCCAACGCGCGGGTGCTTGGGCGGCCCTGCAAGACCAACACGGCTCTGAACACGGCGTTCCGCGGGTTTGGCGGGCCGCAGGGCATGTACATGATGGAGCTGATTGTCCAGGACTGCGCGGAGCGGTTGGGGGTGGATGCGGAGGCGATCCGGACGGCGAACTACTACACGCCGAACGCGGGCCAGACGACGAACTTCAAACAGGCGGTGGGGGACGACTACAGCATCCGGGAGTTGGTGGCGCAGAACAAGGCGGAGCTGGGATACGACCAGCTTGTGGCGGATGTGGAGCGGTTCAACGCGGAGCACACGTGGGTGAAGCGTGGCGTGTACCACATGCCGACCATGTTTGGGATTCTGTTTGGCGCGCTCTTTCTCAACCAGGCGGGGGCGTTGGTGCACGTGCACCCGGACGGGCTGATCTTGGTGCTGCACGGCGGCACGGAGATTGGGCAGGGGTTGAACACGAAGATGATCATGATTGCCGCGGAGGAGTTTGGGGTGCTGGTGGAGCAGGTGTACATCCTGGAGACGTCGACACAGGTGGTGGCGAACACGCTGCCGACGGCGGCGCTGGCCCTGCTGGACTTGAACGGCATGGCGGTGCAGGACGCGTGCCGCCAGGTGGTGGCGCGGTTGGCGCCGGTGCGCGCGCAGCTCGGGCCCGACGCGACGTTCGCGGAGGTGGCGCGCCTGGCGTACATGCAGCGCATCAACCTCAGCGCCAACGGCCACTACAAGACGCCGGACATTGGCTTTGTGTGGGGGGACCCGGACCCGAAGCCCGCCTTCTTCTACTACACACAGGGGCTGGCGGTGTGCGTGGTGGAGGTGGACACGTTGACGGGCGACTGGAGCTGTCTCGAGGCGCACATCAAGATGGACATTGGGCGGCCGATCAACCAGGCGATCGACTACGGACAGATCGAGGGGGCGTTTGTGCAGGGCATGGGGCTCTTTACGATGGAGCAGTCGTTGTGGGTGCGGCGGCTGGGGGCGTTGTTCACGCGCGGGCCTGGCGCGTACAAGATCCCCGGGTTCCGCGACGTGCCGCAGAAGTTCAACATCCTGATGTTGAAGGACCGCGACTTTGCGCACTTGAAGACGGTGCGGCGGCTGAAGGGCATTGGCGAGCCGCCGTTGTTCTTGGGGGCGTGTGTGCACTATGCCTTGCGTGCGGCGGTGGCGGCGGCGCGGCGCCAGCACGGGCACAGCGAGGGCATGTGCGGGCAGCCGTTCATGCTGCCGATGACGACGGAGCGGATCCGCAACTTTGTGGGCGACCCGTTGGCGCGGCGGGGTTTGGTGGCGCCGCGCGACGGCGAGGAGGACTTTTTCGTCGAGGCGTAGGGCCAGGCGGTGGCCGGCCGTGTATTTAAGCAACAGCAAGCGTGCTCCGGTGGTGGCACCACGGGCGGAAGGCGCAGTAGGCGCAGACACCGGCGCGCGCAGGCTCGACGCCGCGCGGCTCGCGCGCCCCCTGCCAGAACGCCATGGCGTCGCGGAGCTGCGCCTCGGCGGCCCCCGCGTCGTAGGGGTGGAGGGCTGTGTGGAAGGCAGCGCCGCCGCTGTGGTACTCGACGGCGCAGCCAGACGAGAGGTGCGGGCGGATGCGGTGGTATGCGTCCGCAAGAAGCCCCGCACAGTCCCGGAGCGTGGCAGGCGAGAGGCCAAACACCTCGCGCAAGCCGGCACGGCACTCGCCGGTGAGTGTGCCCGCGGGCGGATGCGAGTAGCGTGCGGCAAGCTCGAGGAGCGAGGCGGTGGTCTGGGAGGGGCTGCGGGCCAACGTCTCCAACATGTAGCGGTACACCCAGACCTGGAGCCGCGCGGCGGCAAGCTGGACGGGGTCGCGCGGCACTGTCTTGGCCAGGCGGGTCTTGACGTCGACCACCACGAGGCGGTCGCGGAACACGAGCTGGTCGACAACGCCGCTGACGAGAACCAGGGCGGATGTGGGGGTCTGGGAGAGGCGGGCGTGCGGGTCGAGGTGGGCGTGCGGGCCGAACCAGCCGTGGAGAACCACCTCGCGGGCGCTGGGCGCGGCGCCGTCCGCGAGAGCGAGCAAGCGGACGGCCAGCCGCACCCACAGCCACGCCATCTGGTCGAGCGGCGTGACCGGAGCCGCGCCGCGCGCCGCCGCCTCGCGCTCGCGCGCGACGTCCTCGTGTGCCGCCTCCTCCAAGCGGGCGTGCGCACGCGTGCCGCTTGCCATGCGCTGCGTCGTGGGCGGCGGCACGCCGCCGTAGAGGTTGTACGTCGTCTGGAGCTCGCAGTACGCCGGGAGGAGGCGCGAGACCGAGAGACGCGGCACCTGGCTGTAGGCGACACCGTGGGCGCCGACGTGGCCCAGGAGCGCCAACTGGGCGAACGGGGCAGGGACGGCGGGGCGGCGCGCGCTGCCGAGCTTGCCGGCGCGCGGCACGAACAGCTGGTTGACGCGCACCACGGTGTCGGCGCCGACGCCGTCGTGCATGCCCAACCAGGCGCGGAAGCGCGCGGCGACGGCGGGAGCCAAGCGCGCGGCGCGCGGTGGGCGTGGGGCCAGGGCGGCGCGCACAGCCGGCGCGGTGCGCGTCATGGAGGAGCTACAAAAGTGCATGTCGCAGCGCACGCAGTTACCAAGGACTGCCTGGGGGAGGCGCAGTGCTTCGGTATGAGGTCGTGTCTGCGTTGTTCTAGCAACCCTTTCCCCTCCAGTCGTCTACGGACAGAGACGGTGCAGTGAATGGGCCGCACAAAGTATCATGGAGGAAGAAGGAGTGGCACGCGCCACCGTCAAGCGCCCGCCCGCCCGCCGCGCGCGCAGGATTTTTCGGCGCCGTCCTGCACGCAGTGCCCCGCACGCAGGCGAGGCTCGGGAGCCGGAGCCGCGCTTGCGGACCCGCCTTTTCCACCGCCCGCTTCCTCCCGCGCCATGTCTGCTGCCCATGCTGCGCCGGTGCCGCACCACGTGGTGGCGGATGACGTTGAGTACGAGGGGCTCCCCGAGCTGGCGCTGTTTGGCGCCCACATGGTTGCCGGGGCCTTTGCCGGTATCGCCGAGCACGCGGGCATGTACCCGGTGGACCTGCTCAAGACGCGGGTGCAGGCGGCCGCGTTGACCAGCAACGGGGCGCGCGTCGGCTTTTTCGACATCGTGCGCCGCGAGGGCTTTGCGCTGCTCTGGCGCGGCCTGTCGCTGATGGTGCTCGGCGCCGGTCCCGCGCACGCCGTCTACTTTGGCGTGTACGAGGTGGTCAAGGCGCTGCTCGTGCCCGCCGCCCGTGCGCACGAGCACAACCCGATCGAGGTCGGCGCCGCCGGCGTGGCCGCCACCGTTCTGCTGGAGTTCTTGATGAACCCCTTCGACGTTGTCAAGCAGCGCATGCAGTTGCAGAGCGGCGCCGGCAAGCGCCTGTTCGCGCAGACGATTGCTTCGGTGTACCGCCAGGAGGGGCTCTCGGGCTTCTACGTGCTGTACCCGACGACCCTTGCCATGACGATCCCGTTCACGGTGCTCAACTTCACCGTGTACGACCTGTGTGTCAAGGTGATGAACCCGACGTTGGCGTACAACCCGTTGGCGCACTGCGTGGGCGGCGGCATTGCCGGGGCGGTGGCGGCGGCAGTCACGACGCCGCTCGACTGCGTCAAGACGTTGTTGCAGGTGCGTGGCGAGCTGAAGGACGCGCGTGTGCGCGGGGCGTCGAGCATGTGGCGCGCCGCCAAGGTGTTGTACGCGATCGACGGCTGGCGCGGCTTCTGGCGCGGGCTCCAGCCGCGGATCGTGTCCAACGTGCCCGCCACCGCCCTCTGCTGGACCTCGTACGAGTTAGGCAAGTACGCCTTGGGCGCCAGCGACGGCGCCGCCTTGTAGATAGGAACGATGTATTCACGTGTGTCGTCTTTCCAATGGCGTTTGTGCCCGCGTACCCCAAGCTCGTGCTCTTTGGCGACTCAATCACGGAGTTCTCGCACCAGGTGCTCGACGGGTTCAGCTTTGCCGCCGCCCTTGCCAACGACTACTGCATGGCGGTCGACGTGGTGAAGCGGGGGTATGCAGGCTACTCCACGGCGCAGGCGCGCCACATGATCGGGCCGGTGTTGGACCAGGAGGCGCGCACGGGCGAGGTGGCGCTCATGACGATCGGGTTTGGCGCCAACGACGCCTCCGCAGCCGGACCGGACCACGTCGAGTTGGAGCAGTACCGCGCCAACACCCGCGAGATGGTGGCCGCGGCGCAGGCGCGCGGCGTCCGTGTCGTGCTCATCACGCCGGGCCCGGTGAACGGCGATGTGTTTGAGTTGACGCTGGAGGAGATTGCCAATGGCTGGGGCACGCGCACGTACGCGGTGACGCGCACGTACCGCGACGCGTGCGCGGCGGTGGGGCGCGAGATGGGCGTGCCCGTGGTGGATCTCTACGCAGAGTTCGAGGAGTGGGCGGCGGCGAACGGCACCACCACGGACGGGTTGTTGGTGGACGGCTTGCACTTCAACGGGGAGGGCTACCGCGTGTTGCACCGGGCGGTGACGGCGGCGATTGCCGAGGCGTACCCCGAGTGGGTGCCGGCGGCGCGCACGCGTCTCCACCCGTACTGGCGCGAGATCCCCGAGGGATACTTCCCGCAGTAGCCGCCCACGCCACAGCCGCCGGCGGTTACCGCGAACGGGGCGGCTAACTCTTTGGGAAAACCGATCCGGCGGAGATGGTATATAGCGGAGGCGTCGGGCGGCGATCACCGGTCAATGGCACCCGTTCCTCCCTACCCGACGTATTCGGGCGGCGAGCCATTGGCGTTTGTGCCCGCGTACCCCAAGCTCGTGCTCTTTGGCGACTCGATCACGGAGTACACGCACCAGGTGCTCGACGGGTTCAGCTTTGCCGCCGCCCTTGCCAACGACTACTGCATGGCGGTCGACGTGGTGAAGCGGGGGTATGCAGGCTACTCCACGGCGCAGGCGCGCCACATGATCGGGCCGGTGTTGGACCAGGAGGCGCGCACGGGCGAGGTGGCGCTCATGACGATCGGGTTTGGCGCCAACGACGCCTCCGCAGCCGGACCGGACCACGTCGAGTTGGAGCAGTACCGCGCCAACACCCGCGAGATGGTGGCCGCGGCGCAGGCGCGCGGCGTCCGTGTCGTGCTCATCACGCCGGGCCCGGTGAACGGCGATGTGTTTGAGTTGACGCTGGAGGAGATTGCCAATGGCTGGGGCACGCGCACGTACGCGGTGACGCGCACGTACCGCGACGCGTGCGCGGCGGTGGGGCGCGAGATGGGCGTGCCCGTGGTGGATCTCTACGCAGAGTTCGAGGAGTGGGCGGCGGCGAACGGCACCACCACGGACGGGTTGTTGGTGGACGGCTTGCACTTCAACGGGGAGGGCTACCGCGTGTTGCACCGGGCGGTGACGGCGGCGATTGCCGAGGCGTACCCCGAGTGGGTGCCGGCGGCGCGCACGCGTCTCCACCCGTACTGGCGCGAGATCCCTGGCGGATACTTCCCGGAGCCATGAATGCATCCATTTGGTCTAGCGCTCGACGATGATCTCCAGGAGGTCCACGGCGGTGCCCGGTGCCCCGCCGATGCGGTCAACCTTGCTGCTGCTCACGTGGAGCCCCGGCACAACCCACCCGCCGCACAGACAGCGCAAGCCGTCCCACTTGTAGCCGCCGATCTTGGCGCCGCAGTTGTCGCCCGGGCAGATGAACCGACCCTCGAGCTCCAGCTTGTCGAGCTCGGGCTTCATCCAGATGATGGGGTTCACAAAGAAGTGCAGGCACTGCTGCTGGGCAAACTCGACGGCGCCGTGCACGCGGAACTGCGAGTGCCGCAGCTCCATGGTTGGCTTGGTGTGCGGGATGAAGTGCTTGTTCTCGGCAAGCACGTAGCGGCACTTTTTGCACCGGAGATGCCAGCGCTCGTTGTCCGCCTCTGCGGCGGGAGCCTCGGGGCGGCGGTCGGCGCTCAACTGGTGCTCCATGAGCCACTGGCGGTACTGAGGGAGCGAAAAGTCGGGCGTGGCGCTTCTGCGGAACACCTTCTCGTACAAGGCCAACTGCTCGAGGAAGCCGGCGTTGGGCTGGGCGTCAGGCTTGCGCTTCTGGATGAGCTGCACCGCCTGCTTGGCCAGGAGGCGGTACTTGTGCATGAGGTAGAGGGCACACACGGCGGCGGAGCGCGACTGGCCGGCCTGGCAGTGGATGAGCACCGCTCCCCGGTGCTTGGTGTGGCCGGAGGCGGTGGTTGTGGGCACCGGAGGCGGGGCTGGAGGGGCCACTGCCCCGTCGGTGCTGCCGCTGTCGCCGCTGCCGCTGCCGCTGCCGTCGCCGCCGTCGCCGCCGTCGCTGCCGTCGCTGTCGTCGCCCCCCTCGGCGCGCGGCTCCGGCTCGGGCTTGGCCTCGGGAAACAACGCCTCATCCACAAAGCGAACCACATCCGGCACGTACTCCAACAAGTTGCTCTCGGGCACGTCGTCCACGCCGATGCGCAAGCTGCGGTACCAGTTCCACCAGCGGCGGTCGCCCGGGAGGTCGCCGCCCATCACCGTGACGACGTGCGTGATGCCATGGTTCTTGAGGAGGTTCGTGCGCGCAAGCACCGGAAGCACCGACGAGATGTAGATCCCCCCGATGATCCGCGTGGGGGCAATGTCCGGCGGCGGCATGGAACAAAAAAATTATGCAGGCAAACGCAGGTTGCGTGCCCGCAGTGCGCCGGTTCGGGCAGCCGCCTCTCCCTGCCTAATGCGGCACGTCTACCCGCGTCGTGCCCGCACCACCGCGCGGGGTTCGGGTATCTGCCCCGCCGCATCCGGAAGGTGTATCCGAGGGTGTCTGTTGCCGGCGGCGGCGGCGGGCCGGCGGCGGGCTGTGCGCGACGCCGGGCCCGCGGCCACGCGCCGGGACGCGGCCGGCGGCTCCGCGTGGCGCCACAGCGGCACGGACCGCCATTACTAATCCGGGGCGCCGATTGGCCATCTGGCCGCGCACATGCGCCGCTTCCCCGCAATCCGGCGAAAACCGCTAGGGGCATGCAGGCGCACGCGGCGTATATAAGTGGCGCGTTGCCCCCCGCGGCCGGCTCCCCACACTACCATGCCCATTCCTCCGACCTTCACGAACTCGCAGGGCGCGCCGGTGCCGGCGCCGTTCGCGACGCAGCGCATTG
>JAJMSD010000119.1:0-26252 GCA_030558265.1 [Candida] pseudocylindracea
CGCGCGGCGGCGTGGGTGGCACGCGGCCGCGCGCGGTGTCTGCTGCCGGTGTTTGCGGCGGTCCTGCCGCGCTAGTGGGCCCACCGGCGCGCCCCGCCAAGCGCCCCGCCGCGTCGGCCGCTCCCCTATGTACCCCGCGCCGCCATGCATGCACGCTGCGCGACGCACCAGGTCACACGCTGCGCAGAAGACTTTATATCTCCACATTTCACCCCCGTCCTCGACCACCGCGCGCTGCTGCTGAGAGAATGTCCGAGGCCAAGATCATCACCATCCGGGCGCCGGGGCTGACGGAGGACCGCGTGCTGCAGGCGTGCGACCGGTGCCGGCTGAAGAAGACCAAGTGCGACGGCAAAAAGCCGTGCCTGAACTGCGCCGGCGTCGGCTTGGAGTGCCGCGTGCTGGACCGGCTCCTGCGCCGCGCCTTCCCGCGCGGGTACACGGAAACCCTCGAGGAGCGGTTGCGGCAGTTGGAGACCGAGAACCGCCGCTTGGCGCGCTTGGTCGACTGGAAGGACCTGCAGCTCCAGGCCACCGCCGCCAGCAGCGTGTCCGAGGGCAGCAGCGAGGCCACGCCGCCTGTGTTCAAGCCCGCGCCGCCGGTCGCCGTGCCGGCGTCGACGCACCAGCCGGGCTGTTCCTGCTGCGCGCCGCACCCGAGCTTGGTGAGCTGGGGCCGCACCGCCGACCTTGGCGCCGCCCGCCGCCCCGCTGCGCGCGCCCACCTGCTCCCGATGATCAAGCTGGAGAGCGTGTCGCTGATGAACATCCTGCCGCCGCCGCTGCCGCCGGCCGTGCCCCACGCGGACCTCCTCCCGCAGCTCGCGGCGCGCGCGTTGCCCCGCACCACCGAGGAGCAGATCTTCACGCCGTTGATGCTCGCCAAGGTGATGCAGCACCACGGCAACGCCACCGCGGCCACCGCCGTGGCCAACACCTTGGCGCAGCTCAAGGAGTACCCGCGCAACCACGTGCGCACGCCGATCCTGTGGCGGGCCGTGGCCGAGGGGCTGCCCCTGCCCACCGCGGCGGCCGCCGTGTGGCGCCAGTTCCACCTCCCGCCGCGCGTCATCATGGACATGATGATCCAGCGCTTCTTTTCCCAGTGGAACAGCTTGTTCCCGGCGGTGCACGAGCCCGAGTTCCAGGCCATCTACTCGAGCGCCGCCTTCACGCAGGCGTTTGACTCGGGCTTCAGCGACGCGCACGGCGCCACCCTCCAGGGCCACGAGCACTTTGGGATTCTCCTCGTGCTCATGTGCGCCTTGGGGCTTGCGAGCGGCTACGAGGAGATGCTTGCGTTGAGCGACGATGAGATGGTGTCGGGCACCAACATGCCCTTCCCGCCGCGCGAGCAGATCCGTCTCGCCATCCACTACGAGGCAGTCGTGCACGAGTTCATCGAGGGTCTGACGGCGTTGGAGTTCGAGGTGCTGTGGCAGCTGCTCACGGTGCAGCTTGTCGCGTTGGTGTACGTGCACCACGTGGGCAACGTCAAGTCCATCAGCGCGCTCCGGCTGCGCACCGTCACCATTGCCCAGAGTCTCCGGCTCCACCGCTGCCCGCTGGCGCTCTACCTGACGGCCGGCAAGGTGTACACGCCGACGCAGCAGGCGCACCTCCGCCTGATGTTCTGGACGACGTATGCGCTCGACGTGTATCTGTCGATGTGGCTCGGGGTGCCGCGGCTCATCAACGATGCAGACGTGGAGAACGCCGCGCCCGACGTCGGCGACCCCAACCACGTGTCGGTTGCGTACGTGCGGTTGCTCGGCCGTATCCACGACACGCTCATGCACCCGGGCCTGGAGACGGAGCCCGCCATGGTGTGGGAGCCGCATCTCGAGGCGTGGCGCCGCTCGCTCCCGGCAGAGCTCCAGTTCGACACGGACACGAACGGCTTTCTCCACGCGGAGTTTGCGGCCATGCTGCCGGCCAAGCTCGGCATTGTGTTTGCCTACTATCGCGCGCGCTGTCTCATCTACTGGAGCACGCTCTCCGGGTTGCGGCTGCCGGCGGACGTGCCGCAGCAGCAGCTTGTGGTGATCCAGCAGGCGGCGACGCAGACGTTGGCCATCTACGTGCACACATGTCGCGCCGGCATCCACATTCCCGGCGCGTGGCTGCCGTCGCGCGTGTTTGTGCGCCATCTGTTGTTGGTGGCGCGCGGCTTGTTGGACTATGCCCGCACCGGCACCTTGTTCCAGGACGTGAAGCGCATCTTGGAGGACACCGTGCAGTTGATGCACCGCCAGGCGCGTGTTGTGTCGTTGTTTAACCGGGACGACTTGTTGTTCCCGGGGGTGGTGCGGTTGCTGGACCTGCCGATGGTGCTCCCGGGTGCGCTTCCGCTGGAGACGTACAACGAGTTTGAGCGCGCGCTCCTGACGGTGCTTGCACCTGTGAGCAAGAGCGAGCCGGTGTCCACGGCGCCTGCGGCCGACATCCGCAACTTGTTCACCTTCACGGACAAGCCGCGGCCCGGCAGCGCCACGCCGCCGGACTATCTCTCGTTGTGGCTGCGGGGCGGCACCGGCGACTTGGGGTTCGGCGTGGACGGGCTGAACGGGTTGAACGCCTTGATGCGGTCACGGCCGGTGCTGCCGGCACCGCACATGGACAAGTTGCGGGAGTTGGCGTCGGGCGTGCCCAACGGCACGAGCTCGAACTTGATGGACCAGTTGGACAGCTTGTTTCCGGAGGTCGAGGAGCCGCGCGTGCAGGCGGTGAGCATGACCCGCGCGAGCAGCTTGTTCTCCTGGCAGGGGAGTAACGACCGGTAGAAAGCGTTGACCGCTGAATACATTAGGGATGCTACATTGCCGGCACCATGTCCCGCAACCCGGCCACGACCCAGCCGTCCACGTCGACGGCGGCCCAGTCCGCACCTGGACCAAAGCGGTTCACGTGGTAGAAGACCCCGGCGGGCTGCTGGTCGACCGCCACGTGGCCCGCCGCCGCGGCGCGCTCCAACTCCTCCCGCGCCACCGGCCGGCTCCATCCGAAGCGCGCCGCCACGTCCGCGACACGGACGCCCTGGAACCGGTGCTGGTGCCGCGCAGCATACAAGCGGTCAAACTCCAGCTCGAATGCCGCAAGCACCTGCATCGCCGCTGCCTCCAACTGCGCGCGCAACGCCGCGTAGTGCTCGCGCTCGCGCTCGTGCACAAACTGCGCAATGCGCTCCGCCGGCTCGGCGGCGTGGCGCGGCAACACCACCTTGGTGCCGCTGGCGTATGTGCGCACCGTCACCGGGAGCGCAAGCGTGTCGAGGAGCGGGAGCGCCGCCGACACGTCCTCCACGGGCACAAGGCCAATGCCGCGCGCGCGGTTGTAGCGCGCGTATGCGTCCACGAGCGGAATGCGTCCGCCGCTCCGCGCCAACTCCAGGCTCCAGTGCTCCAGCAACAGCCGTGCGAGCTCCTGGAGATACTGCGGCGTGCCGCGCTTGCTGGGGAGTGCAGCGGCGGCCAACACCTCCGCCGCGGGGCGCACGGGCTCGCCCTGGGTCAGGGCAAGCTGCCGCGCGAGCCGCAGGGCAAGTGCCGTGAGCGTCAGCGCGCGCGTCTCCAACGCGTCAATGTCGGTGAGGGCGCCGGCAAGCTCCGCCGCGGTCGTTTTCTGTGTGGACGCGTGCTGGAGCTGGAGGGAGGAGATGCCCATGGAGAGGCGCTGGGGAGAGACCTCGGGCGGCGGCAGGGGCTGCTGCATGCCGGCGTTGACGCCGCCGGCCGCCTGGATGGCGTTCCAGCGCGCGCGCTCCAGCTCCTCGGCAAGGCGTGCGGTAAAGAGACGGTCGCCGCCGCCGCGGAACGAGAGCTTGATGCAGGGGCGGCCGTCCACCGTGCCGTCGTCCGCAGGGTCCGTCTCCATCGCCACCTCCTCGCGGCGCCTCTCGACGAGCGGCATGTCGCACATTTCGCAGCGCGTCAACAGCGGGTGGTTGGCAAAGGTGCAGCGGGGGCAGACGTTGGTGCCGGCGGCCTGAACCGCGCGGGCCGTCGCCACGGCGGCGGCGGAGGCCGTGACCCCACAGAGCGCGCACGGCGGCGGCGGCGCCATGCTGGCACTGGTGTTGACGTTGTGGCACACGGGACAGTCCCAGGCCATCTCCAGGGTCGGCGCCGGCGGTGCGGGCTCGCAGTGGAGGTACACGACTGCCTTGGGCGAGCTGCGGAGCCACTTGGGCGTGTGGAGCACCTCGGCCACGGCGGCAAGGCGGATGGCAACGGCGCGCGCGCCGTCGACCCACACGAGGCGCTGGGAGGTGAGATACGCGCGCCCGTCCTGGTGGCCGACGATCTTGGCGCGGCCCTGGTACAAGCCCACGGCGGACGCGACCGCCACCTCGACCTCGCCCGCGGCAAGCTCGGGCTTGCCCAGCAGCGTGACCGCCACCCGTTCCCACGGAATCATATTGCAGTTTGTATTTACATCTTGATGCCGACGTGGATGGCGGCGACGCCGAACGTCAAGTTCTCGTACCCGGGCTCGGGCACGTAGAAGCCGGCCTGGCGCACCATGGCGGCAAACTCGTCCTGCGGCGGGAAGCGGCGGATGCTCTCGGCGAGGTACTGGTACAGCGCGCGGTCGCCGGCAATGAACTGGCCCATCATGGGGAGCGCGGCAAACAGGTAGAGGTCGTATGCGGGCGCCAAGAGGGGGTTGTCGACGCGCAGGAACTCGAGACAGGCAAACACGCCGCCGGGCTTGAGCACGCGGTGGGCCGTGTTCAACCCGGCCTGGATGTCGGTGAAGTTGCGAATGCCAAAGGCAATCGTGTACATGTCCACCAGCAGGTCGGGGATCTCGGAGAGAGTCTCGCCGTTCAGCTCGAGGAAGGCGATGCGTGCGGGGTCGATCGTGGCCATGTGGTCGCGGCGGTAGCGCTTCTCGCCCTCGCGCAACATGTCACCGTTGATGTCCGCCACCGTGATGTGGCACAGCGTGTCGTTGTGCTCGCGCGCGGCGTGGGCAAGAATGCCAAAGGCAATGTCGCCGGTGCCGCCCGCCACGTCGAGGAACCGGAGCGGGCCGGCGGCGCCGGGGCGGAGCCCGGGGTCGAGCTTGTTGATGAAGTGGTGCTTCCACAAGCGGTGGATGCCAAGCAGCATGGCATCGTTCATCACGTCGTACTTGGAGGCAACCGACAGAAACACGCCGGCGACAAGCAGCGACTTGGAGTCGGTGGGCACGGTCTGGTAGCCAAAGTGCGTCGTTGCCGACAGCAGCGGCGCCTGCTCGGCGGCCCCCGCCGGCGCCTGCCCAGCAGCCCCCGCCGGCGCCTTCCCTTCGCTGGCAATGCCGCGGCACGCCCGGGCAGCACGAACGGCGCGCACAACCCCCGTGGAACGAAACATGCGCATTGGCGTGCATTATTTTCACGCTACCGTCTGGTAGTGGCGCTTGCGCGCACGTGACCGCTCCTCCGCGGCCTGCTCGTACTCGTCGACGTACTCGGTGTGGTGCAGCTCGCGCCACACCCGCTGCGCGTGGCGGAGGCCCTGCGCGTTCACGCCGAGGCGGTCCACGTCCTCGCGGAGGATGGCGCGGAGCTGTGTGCTCACGCTCGCCAACTGCGCCTTCAACCCCGCGTCGTCGCGCTGCCCGGCGATCTCGCGCGCGTTGTTGCGCACCGCCAGAAAGAGCACGCGGCACACAAGCGCCGTGTGGGTCCGGGCAGCGCTGCCGGCGGTCCACACCGCCACGCACCGAAGAAGCCGCGCCGTGTACGCAAACGGGAGCACAAGGAGCGCGTCCTCCAACTGCAGCGGCTTGATCTTGAGCACCGTCTGGAGCACGTGGGATGGTCCGTCCACGTTTGTCGCCACAAGCAACGGGTTGCGCGTGTCCGTCGCCCCCCGCGTCATGTCCTGCTCCGCCACGTCGAGCGCCTCGAGCAACCGCTCGCCCGCCTTGAGCAGGTCGATCGTGGCGGTCGTGGCCTTGGCCACCTCCGCCTCGTCCTCCTCCATGGCGTCGCCGTCCGTGCCCTCCAACAGCCCCACGAGCTCCGCGTGGTACTGCTCCTCCAACGCCTTTTCGCGCTCCTCCTCCAAAAACACCTGGTCGCCCAGCTCCTGCCACACCCGCACCAGGTGGTCGTGCAGCGCCAGCACCACAAACAGGCCGTCGTGCGCCGCCGCCACTGCCCACACCTCGCCCTGGTGCACCGCAAGCGTCTGGATGCACTCGAACTTGTCGCCGTCCCACATCTTCACGGTGCGGTCCTTCAGACACAGCACCACCTGCCGCAGCTCGCCCACGAACCGCACACACATCACCAGGTCCTGGTGCGCAAAGATCAGCCGGTGGCAGTCGCCAAAGTCCAACCCCCAGAGCTTGATGTTCTTGTCCGCACTCAGCGTCACGAGGAGCTTCAGATCGGCCGAGATGTCGAGCAGGAGCACCGGAAGCTTGTGCCCGTACATCAGGAGAAAGAACTTGAGCGTGTCCACAAAGAACACCTTCACCGTCGTGTCGAGAAGCGACACCGCAAGCAAGCGCGCGTCCGGCGACACCCGCACGCCAAGCACCAGGTCCGGGAGATCGAGCCGCCGCTGCGGCGCCAACGCAAGCGTGCTGTACGTCTTGTCGCTTCCGGGCACCTCGCGCTGCTCCACCTTCAAGTCCCAGAACCGCACGCTCTTGTCCAGCGACCCCGTCACCACGCCGCGCCCGTCGGGCATCACGTCCACGCTCCACACCTCCCCGGCGTGCGCGTCCACCTCCTCCACAAGGCTCGCCAGCGCAAGGTCGTACAAACAGAGCTTGCCCTGCTTTGTGCCCACCACCACCATCGTGCCGCCGGGGAGAAACCGCACGCTGAGGCAGTAGCCCACCGCGTCACTCACCAGCCGCACACACGCCCCGCTGGCAACGCTCCACACCTTCACCTGTCCGTCCAGCGCCAGCACCACCAAGCGGTTGTCGTCGCTCACGTCCACGCTGCGGATATCGCGGCGATGGCCCGGGAGCTCCACGGCCGCCACCGGAGACGATGCAAGAGCGCCGCTGGCCGGGCTGTGCTTGGCAATGATGGCAGGAAGCTCCACGCGCGTGGTGACGATGCTGTTGGTGTTGAGGGCGGCCACGAGGTCGAGCAGCTGCGCGCTGGCGTGGCCGAACGCAAACCCAGTGATCTTGGCAGCAGGCTTGGCGGGGCCAAACAGCACTGTCGTGAACCGCGCAATCGTGCGCGCCACCACCAGCTCGGCCACCTTGGCCTCCACCTCCTCGCCCTCGAACCCTTCCTTCTCGAGATCGCGCCGCTTCTTCTTCTCGCGCTTGGCAATCTCCTCCGCAGTGCGCACGCGGAACACCTCCACGTTGCGATCGCCGTTCACCACCGCAAACACGCGGTGTCCCGCGACCGTGTGGAACACAATGTCGATGCTCCGCCGCGACAGCTGCTTGTCAAACACGCCAATCTCGGCAAGCCGCGTGTCCGCGTTCGCGTCCAAGTGCCACACCTTGAGCGTGCTGTCGCGCCCGCCGGTGACCACCAAGTCGCCGCTGCGCGCCATTGCCCAGCACTCGCCCGAGTGAGCCACGTGCGTCTCCACGCACTGCTGTGCTGCAAGGTCCCACACCTTGACAAGACCGTCCTTGGAGGTGCTGATGAGGTAGTCGTCGAGCTCGTCATCCTCCAGCGTGCCGCGCACCAACTCCACGCCCGTGATTTCGTCGTGGTGGCCCTTCAACCGGAAGAGCCCCACCTCGCCCACAAGGTCCCACACCACTATGCTGGCGTCGCGCGCCCCGCTCACAAGACGGGTGCCGCCGCGGTCAAACACAAGCTTGGTGACCGCGCTCTTGTGGCCCGAGAACAGCATGAGCACCAGCGCGGACGCCACATCCCACACCTTGATGCTGCCGTCGGCGTAGCCTGCAGCCACAAGGCCGGTGGGCTCGTGGTGCGCCAACTGCACCACCGCCGCCGGCGCCCGTGTCGCCACCGCGTCGGCCGCGCCCACCGGGAGTCCGTCGGCAAGCCGCTGCACGAGATCGCCCGTTTTGAGATCCCAAAAAAGCACCTCCTCAAGACCCGCAGCAACCGCCCTGCCAAAGGACACGCGTGCGTCGCTCGGGGGAATCCACACAAGGTTCAGCGGCGACGCCACCACCCCGAACGTCCGCTCGAGCTCGTACCGCTGGTAGGACTTGACCATGTGTGCGGGAGAGCGATGAGGATGGTTTTTTTTTCAGACAGGACCGGCGTCCGTGGACGGTAACGCGGCGGCAACGGGGCGACGGCGGGAGCGGCAGCGGAGCGCGGCAGAGGCCGGTGGGGGGGCAGACTCGCACGGGCGGCGCTGGCAGGCGCTTGCCGGGCCGGTCTGCCGCCGCCGTCTCCCCTCCAAACGCGGCGGCGGACGCACGCCCATTTGCGCGCGCTCCTCCAATCACAGTGCCGTTTTTCTAATCCACACACACATCCCTCTTCATGCTCTCGAGGTTCGCTCCGCGTGCATTCCCCCGGACGGTGTCCCGGGCGCTCCCTCTCGCCACCCGCAGTCTGTCGGTGGTGCCGCACCAGCTCCCTACGGACCGGCCGCTTCCGCTGGAGATGCCGAACGAGAACGCGGTGGACTACGCGCTCACGTCGCTCGACACGATTGCGAACTGGGCCCGCAAGGGCTCGTTCTGGCCCATGACGTTTGGGCTCGCGTGCTGTGCCGTGGAGATGATGCACGTGCTGGCGCCGCGGTACGACCAGGACCGGCTCGGGATCATTTTCCGCGCCCTGCCGCGCCAGCTGGACATCATGATTGTCGCGGGCACGCTCACGAACAAGATGGCGCCGGCGCTCCGCCAGGTGTACGACCAGATGCCGGCGCCGCGCTGGGTCATTTCGATGGGTCTGTGCGCGAACGGCGGCGGCTACTACCACTATCTGTACCTGGTGGTGCGTGGCTGCGACCGCGTGGTGCCGGTGGACGTGTACGTGCCGGGCTGCCCCCCGACCCTGGAGGCGTTGTTGTACGGCATCTTCCAGTTGCAGAAGAAGATGATGGCTCACCGCAAGACCAAGATCAAGTTCCGGGCCACGTAGAGTATTTATCGCTATGTACAGACAGCAGGGCGGGGAGTCTAGACCTTGTGGCGCACCAGCGGGTCCACGTGGAGCGGCGACCACACGCCGCGCACGCTCTCGTTGAGCGAGCGCACCTCCGGCTTGTACTTGAACGAGGGAATGAGCTTGCGGCCGTCGGTGTTGGCCAACAAGCGGAGCTTGCGGACGATGGTGGCGGGGTCCTTGTTGCGCACACACACCACCTTCTCGCGGCCGTTGGCATACTCGCCGCGCACAATGGGGTGGCGCGACGGGCGTTCCGCGACGGTGAACTCGATCTCGGGGAACTCGGCAGCCACCTGCTTGAGGTCGGCGGTGAGGAACTCGCGCATGCCCTTCGACGAGCCGCCCCAGTTGCTGAAGCCAAACGTGATGCGCTGGCACGGGCGCACGAACGCGCCCACGCCGTTCCGGGCAACCAGGCGGACGGCCGTGGTAAGAAGCGGCATGTTGGACGAGCGAAAAAAATGGGCGATGCAGCGTGACGAGAGCGGGGCGGACACAGGCAGGGGCCGGGCGGGGGAGCAGGACTGCAGGACCGCCGACAAGGGCTCGGTCGCCGAGGGGCGCGTAGCGGGCCTGCGAGCGGGAGGACTCCGCCGGAGGCGCGGCGGCCCTCACGGTGCCGCGGCAACACCCGCCATTTCTCCCACATCTCATCTCATGTGGCGACGGGCGGGTGCACTTGCGGGTCTCGCGGCGCGGCGGCGGGTGCCGGTGGTTGTGCGGCACAACGGCACGCGCGGCGCAGCGCCCTCGGGCGAGTCGCTCCTTGAGTCGCGCGACATCTACGGTCCGGTGGAGCTTGCGCCGAACTCCATCCGGACGTGTCTCCCGCACGGGATTCTCTTTGTGAACGGGGTGGTGATCGAGACGCCGAACGACGCGAACCGCATCACAGGGGCGCTTCTTCTCGGGAGCGACGCGTACGAGGTTGATCTCCTGGGCCCGGAGCCCTACAGCCTCAACAACACGGTGCGGTTCAGCAACGGGTCGCAGCCGCTGCCGGCGAGCAGCCCGAACCGGGGCCACGTGGTGGAGTTTGCGCAGGGTCCAGGCACGCTTCTCGAGGTGTTCAAGGCGATCCAGCCACGGCCGGAGGTGTTGGTGGTGGGGTTGGGCAAGCGGTTCCGGATGCTCCACCCGGCGACGAGGGAGTACTTCCACAGCCTCGGGATCAAGGTGGAGGTGTCGGACACGCGCAACGCATGTGCGGTGTGGGACATGTTGACGGTGGAGCGCCGTGGCGACGTTGTGGGCGCGCTTCTTCTCCCGCCCAATCTCTAGGACGGGAAGCGCGGCGGGTTGTTTCCCCAAGCGGCAGCTGCCGCAGTAGGCATCTTTCCCCATCTGTCCATAACGTGCATGCCTGAACTGGGACTGCATGTCGTCGCCTCTTCTCCACAGCGACACAAGCGACGACGACTTTGACCCGGAGAAGCGGGTGGAGGTGGGGAGCGGCGCATGGAGCGAGGCGGGAAGCGATGCGGAGAGCGATGTCGAGATGGAGGCGCCCGGGCCCGGCGGGCTCATCAAGACACGCGCGCAGCGGGCGCAGGAGGCAGTCGCGACGCGCTACACGTTCCACCACCAGCTGGAGACAAACAGCACGGCGCCGCTCGACGTGGACGCGATCTTTTCCGAGATCCACGCGGCGCTGGTGCGCGGCGTGCCGGCGCTGAAGATTGCGCCTGCCGCGCGTGCTGCGGAGACGCCGTCCGCGGACACGGTGCGGATCGAGCGCACCTACGAGTTTGCCGGGAAGGTGGTGACGGAGCTGAAGGAGGTGGCGGCAGGGTCGGCGGAGGCGCAGGCGTATCTCAATTCGGCCAAGCTCGAGGCGGTGCCGGCAGCGGAGCGGCCGAAGGAACGGCCGACGGTGACGGCCACCGGCGAGGTGCTCCGGCGGCCCATGAAGCGGCGGTCGTTGATCGATCTGATTCTTGCCAACCCCAAGGCGGTCAAGTTGAGCACGTTGGAAAAGTCGCGGTTGGACTGGGCGACGTATGTGGACGAGAACGAGATCAAGGACGAGTTGCGGAGCGGCGGCGGCAAGTCCGGGAGCTATCTCGAGCGGCAGGCGTTTTTGGCGCGAGTGGAGGGCCGCAAGTACGAGGAGGTGCGGGAGGCGCGCAGCAAGGGCCGCGCGGCGGCCGAGACCTAGCGACCAATGTCGGTGGGTGGGGGCGTGGCGTGGAGTCGTTCATTCGGGCGGATTCAGCGCCGGGGCTGCGTGCCGGGGCTGCGTGCTGGGCCCACGCGCCGGGCCCACGCGCCGGGTCTAGGCGCCGCCCGTCACCCGCTCCATGCTCTCGCGAATGTCGCGGCTGTTCTGCGCCATCACCACCACCTCGCGCACATAGCCCTGCACGTCTTCGGGCACCTCGCCGCCGACCCCGAGATCGTCCTCGACCACAAACAAGAGGCTGCTGCGGAGATGGCGCACGAGAAACCACAACCCCTTGATGTTGCTGCACTCCACCACCTTGTACCCCTCAAACAACCCGCGCGCGCCCGGCGTGTTCATCCACACCTCGTCGCGCATGAGGTCCTCGCGCTTCACGCCCGGCGGAAGCACAAACACAATGCCGGGCTGGGCAGCCAAGGCGGCGAACGGCAAGCCGGCTGCCATCACCAGGTTCAGGAGAATGACGGTGGTGGACGGCGCGGCGGCGGGGGCCGCGGCACGGCGCACGCGGCGCGTCTCGGCGCTGTCCTCCTCCTGTGCCAACCAGTAGAGGCCGTAGCCCACGGCCGCAGCGGCGGCAGCCGCGACGGCCACGAGCACGGCGTTGCGGCGTCTCCGGGGCGTCATGAACAGAGTGTGGGGTAGGTGCGTCGGTTGTCACACGTTTTTCTTCCAGATGGTGCTGCGGGATCACTACTACCTCCTCGCCCTGGACGTCGAGGAGGAGCGGCTTGCGGGCGCGGCGGGGTTGATTGGGGAGTTGGAGACGGCAGAGGTGGGGGAGTGGGAGTACGCGACGACGCGCTTGGTCAAGGGGCTCACGAGCAGCCGCGGCCAGGCGCGGCTTGGCTTTTCCACGGCGCTTGCCGAGGTGTTGGCGATGCGGGTGGCGCGCGGGTACGCGGCGGCCACGTTCTTGGAGGAGCTTGCCGCACACACGAACTGGAAGCGCAACATGAAGAACGGCCACGAGGAGCGCGGGGTCTTGTTTGGCCGCTTGTTCGGGCTCCAGGTGTTGCAGAACTGCGGCGAGGTGTTGCAGCTCGACGTGGACGCCGGCGGGGCCGTGTACACCCGCTTCGTGGACATGTTGGTGGAGTTGGCGGCGCACAAGCTGTGGCTCCGCGAGACGTGCGTGTTCACGCTTGTGCGCAGCTTGAAGGGCTTGCGCGGGATCGGCGAGGCGGGGTGGCACCACGTGCTTGCACAGGTGCACGCGGCGGGGCTCACGCTTACACCCGAGGGTATTGCCGTGTATCTTGCGACGCCGCGGGAGTTCCGGTCGCTGGGTGCGGCGGCGCTCGGCGCAGCGGCCCAGACCTGGCCCCACGGGAACCCGCTTGCCAAGGGCTCGCTCAAGCTTCTTGCGCGTGCATTACGCGAGGGTGGGGCGGAGGAGGAGGGCGCCAACAAGGGGCTGTGGCAGCCGCGTCTCCACTTTGTGTGGGGGGAGCTTGTGGCCGAGCTCGGCGCCCGCACGCTGGACGACGAGGCAGACGCGACACCCAAGCGGCGCAAGACCCTGGCGGCCGGGGTCACGCTTGCGTCGTTCTACACGCACGTGGTGGACGAGACGCTTTTTGCGCAGTCGTCGTCGCACGAGCGCAAGTTCTGGGGCTTTTTGGTGTTTGAGCTCTGCGTGGCGAGTCTTTCGGCGGAGCAGGTGGCGCTTGTGTTCACGCCCAACCTCATGCGGTGCCTTGTGAACCAGAGCGCGCAGCCCGGGCGCTACTTGCACCGTGCAGCGCGCCACGCGTTGCAGCAGGTGGTGGAGGCGGTGCGGGCGGACGCGGGCAAGACGGCGGTGGTGCTCCGGGAGTTGTGGCAGGTGGGGTTGACGTTCGACCACTTGACCAAGACGCGCACGACGGCCGACATTGTGCTGCTGGTGGACGCTGCAGCGGACGGCGGGCGGCCGATCCGTGCGGTCCGCGATCTCTACCTCGAGGTGTTGTTCCATCCGGGCGCCAGCACGCCTCTCAAGCGGCAGCGGTGGGCAGCCGACGGGCTCGGGGCGTTGGTGCGCACGAAGCGGCTCAACGTGCGAGAGGGCACGGACCTTGCGGCCCACCGCGATGCCATCACGGCGAACCTCTGGATCGACGAGGTGCTCTACCGGTTGGTGATGCTCGGGTTCTTTGTGCCCAAGGCGGAGGACGACGGGGAGTATGCCGCGTACACGCCTGAGGCTTCGCAGTTGGCGATTGACCGGTTGCAGGGCGTTCTCGGCGACATTCTCCAGATTGCGCGCCCGGACTCCAAGACGTGGGCATACAAGGCCGTGAGCCAGATTCTGAAGTTGTCGTTCGAGGCGTCGAGCGTTAACCCGGACGTGGCGCGGGTGGTGCTCCGGGCGGAGGTGGATGCGTCGTTGGTGGAGACGCGGGAGCGGCTGTGGCGCACGCTCCGCAAGATCCGGACGAAGCGGAACGACGGGAGCACAGCGAACATTTCGCAGCTTGCGCTGTTTGAGTTGTTGTTTCTGATGGTGTTGTTGCAGTTTTACGCAGGGGACGAGGAGAGCATGCAGGTGTTGGACGAGTTGCAGGTGTGTTTCCTGACGTTTGTGGGGGTGGATGGGGAGGAGAGCAAGCTGCGGGTGATTTTGACGGAGGTGTTGATGGGGTTTTTGGCGCGGCCAAGTGTGTTGTTGCGGCGGTTGAGCGGGGTGGTGTGGGAGTGGTTTGGGCGGGAGGTCGATGTGGGGTGTTTGCAGTTGGTGTACGATGTGTTGGTTGTTCGGGAGAACAAGGAGGGGAAGGAGGAGGTGTTTGGGGGGGAGGGAGGGGACGAGAGCGAGGGAGGGGACGAGAGCGAGGGAGGGGACAAGAGCGAGGGCGAGAGCGACGACGACGAGGGCGAGGGCGAAGACGATGACGGCAACGACGACAGCGACAACGACGACAGCGACAGCGACAATGCTGCCCAGTCATCTGACGAGGTCGACCAGAAGACCGCCCTCGCTCTTGCGTCGGCACTCCGCATCCCCACAACGTCTGCCGGCTCCCCCCTCTCCTCCGACGACGCCTCCGAGTCCGACTCCTCCATGGACGACGAGCAAATGCTCGCATTGGACCAGCACCTCTCCAGTATCTTCCGCCAGCGCCAGGAAGCCATCACGCAGCCCGCCGCCCCCACCGGCAACATGCGCAAGGCCGAGGTCCAGCAGGCACGCGAGGACGTTGTCTTCTTCAAGCTGCGCTTGCTTGACCTCTTGGAAATCACCATCCGCGTGCACCTGGCCAAAGGCCTCGTGGCGGTGGAACTGGCTCCTCTCATTCTCTCGATGGTCGCGCCCCTTCTCCATCTTCTCCAGTTGACCAAGGACCGCACGCTCGCAGAAAAGACCCACAAGCTCTGCAAAAACAAGCTCCTCAAGCTCACAGTCGAGTTGCCCGAGGACTATGACGCGGTGGAGGCGGTCCGCGCCATCCACCTGCAGATGCTTGCTGCCAAGAGGAGCGTGCTGCCGGTGTACCTCCAGGCAGCCGCCCAGGCGTGCTTGTTCCTCGCGCGGGCCTGCTTCAAGCGCGACGCTGCGCTGCTTCTGGTGTTGATGGACGTGTACGCCACCACCATGAAGCAGTGGTCCGCGGGGCCGTCGGCCGTGCCCGCCTCCTTCTTCCACGACTTTACCAACTGGGTCGAGCTGCGGCAGTAGCGCCGCATATATTACTGTAATCTAGCCCTCCGAGGGGAACCACAACTCGGTAATGCACCCGTAGAGGACGCTCCGGTCCCGCAACGACTCGGGCACCTGCCCGTGCACCGGAATCAATAGCGTGCCGCCCGTCAACACCACCCGTCCGCTGCACCACACGCTGTCGTGGCCGAGAAGCGAGCGGAACAGCAGTGCGTTTTCCGGGCTGTAGCCAAAGTCGTGGTCCCACGTGCAGAACGGGAACCGCACCGTCTGCAGCGGGAGGTCGATCAGCGGGATCCGGAAGATCATGAGCAGCGCCGAAAACCGGCCGCTCACGTAGCTCGCCCGCGTGAGCACGTCCGCCGTCACCAGGACGTCGAGCGGAGAGTGCTGGTTCGTGAGAGTCAGCCGCCACACCCCTCCCGTGGGGCTCAACTTGCGGCCCACCTGGTGAAGCTTGGCCCCCGCCACGGCCCACTCGGCGCCCGTGTACTGCCCCGTGGGCTCGCCCTGCGCATCGAGCACCGGCATCAGGAGGCTGAACGGCTCCCAGGTGTTGGTATCAAAGCGAAACACGTGCAAGTCGTCAAGAATGCCCCCCGCATCGGCACCGCCGACCACGACAAGCACCTTGTGGCGGAAGTCCGTCGCGTGTGCCTCGCCGCGCGGACACACGCGGTGGCCGAAAACACCGCTGTGCACAAGCACCTGCGCTGCGTGCCCGCGCGGGGACGGCACGTTGCCCATCCCAAACACGTGCTGCTCGTGGAGCGTCTCTGCGGGGCGCTCCGGCACGTCGATGCGCGTGAAGGCGTCGGTGGGCACAAAGGCCCCGTCCACCATGTGGAAACCGCCAAACACGTACACCGCGTGGTGGTCGCGGGGCGCTGCGGCAGCCACCGGCGGACACGTCTGTTGGGGCGGCTTGGCACACGCGCTGGTGCTGCCGTCAAACCGCAGGTCGTGGCTCTGGAGCACGGGGTTCAGGAGAATGCTTGTGGCGGTGGAGGCAATGCGTCCGGGTGTTGCCCCCCTCGATGACACGAGTGTGCTGGCTGTGATGGAGTCGCGGATGGTGTCGTAGACCCACGCGCGCGACGCGTTCTCCGCCACAACGCGGTACTCAACGAGCGTGTCGGTGTGCACAAAGTGCAGCGTGACGGTGACGCCGCCAAAGTAGAGAAAGCGGCGGGCGTCGAGCGGCACCGCCATGGCAAACACCAAGGGCGGGAGCTCCGAGTCCATGAGAGCAAACTTGGACAGCGCCACGCGGTGGCGGAACACGGCGGGGTTGGGCACGAGGCTGGGGTCGGCAAAAAGCTCCGGCAGCCAGTGCGGCGGAAGCGGCCCGAGAGGTGTTGCACTGCCGGTGGCCGGATCAAAGGCGCTGCACACCACCACACTGGCGGCACGCCGCGCCCCGGCCGCCCGCTCCACCATGCCACCGAGGATGTAGACGCTGCCTTCGACGGCCACGGTCGCGCTGCCGGTGAAGGCGGGGACGTCGTGCGAGCCGACAAGCGATGGGACCGACAAGTGGTTGAAGAACAGACGCTGCGGGAGGAGGCCCATGGTGCTGGGCGACGCGGCCCCGAGCACACTGCCCAACCAGCGCTGTGCGTCCTTCCAGTGCATGTAGTTGCTGCCGTGGTCGCCGCTGAACGCGGGCTCCTCGTCGCCGTGCGTCTGCCTCGATGCCGCCGCGGGCAGCCGCTGCTGGGGGAGGGGCAGGGCGACCCGCAGCACGGCGGGCAGCACGGCGCGGCGGCGGGGCGGCGTGATCGGCTTGGGCGCGGCGGGACCCGCGTCGTGGCTAGGCAGGCCCGGGAGCCACAAGTTGCGTGTGGTGATGATGGGCCCGATGGGATCGTCGCGCCAGCTGGCGTCGTCGAACGCCGCGCGGTACTGCACGAGCCGTAGCGGAGGGAGCATGGGGCGCTGAAAAACGGCGCGCCCGATTTGCAACACCCGCCTCTGCCAGGGTGCGGCACACAAAAAAGAAACGAGGGGCGCGGCGGCCCGGGGCCGGGTGGGGGACGGTGCGGGTGTGCGGCGCGGCCGCGGGCACGGGTGCGGGCGCGAGCGTGCGGAGAGACGGAGCCGCGGGGCGGCGGGGCGGCGGAGGCAACGGCCCGCGCCTGGCCCCCGTACTGCATATTAAGCCGTGCGTTGTAAAATCAACCTTAAACCCTCACAGCTCATGCCGGGGACGCCGCCGCCGGCCCTGCCGCGCTCGCCGCCGGTGCGGCCCTCGCTCCAAGCGGTGCTCAGCGAGAGCCGGTTCTTCGAGTACAGTCCGAGCGACGAGTCCGAGTCGTCGACGCCGCGCGGGTCGTTCACTGGCGCGCCGCCGTCCGAGTTGCCACGTGCCGAGTCGCCGCCCCCCGACTACCACGACCTGGAGGAGGGCGCGCGGGGCGACGCTGTGGTGTTCGAGGAGGGCGTGTCGCACCTCCACGCGGTCATGAGTCCTGGCGGCAGCCGCACCAAGGAGGGCCCGCCGCGCGAGGGCTCGTACAAGCCCGAGGCCGTGTCGCCGTCGCCGCTCACGGTGCTGGTGGAGCTCGTGCGCGACTTTTCGTCCCAGTCGCCGCTCCCCAAGAGCGTGAGCTGCTGCACGCACATCAACGGCGTGGTGAGCATCACCAACACGCTGGGCCGCCCCGTGGGTCTCAACAAGCTCCGTGTGCTGCTCACGGGCACGACAGAAATCTACCGCCGCAAGGTGCGCGACGGCAAGATGGTGGACAAGCCCAGCATCACCCACTTGTTCCTCCACATGGACGACCTCGGTGCGGGGTGGGTGTACAACAGCAACTGGACGCGGCCGCCGACAGGGTACCGCGAGCTCATCTGCACGCCGCTCACGGCCCGCGACTACATCCCGTCGGACTACATTCTCCAGCCCGGTGTGCGCTACCACAAGCTGTTTGTGTTTCTCGTGCCTCACCGCATGCTCGACGTGGTGTGCCCGCACGACAAGAGCCTGCACTGCCAGGCGCCGCCGCTGCTCGGCTTGAACCGGGACCGGTTTCGCGAGTTGCTCACGCAGCACCGCCACCCGCACGGGAACGCGTACGACGCGTTGGAGCAGAACATCCAGCGCGACTTGTCGATTGCCAACTGCTCGGTGCTGTACCTGATCGAGGTGATGCTCGAGGGTCCGTTGTACGAGATGGACGGGCCGTCCAGGGTGCTCAACTACACGCGCACGTTTCTCGAGTTCACGCCGTGCAACGGCACGCTGTTTGCGCCGAACGACGCGGTGGCGGAAACGGAGCTCCGCAACGTGCTCCTGCGGGCACACGACGCCGTCACGGGCGAACGCACGACGCACAAGTACACGTACCGCGTGGCCGAGCCGCCCGAGTACCTCACGCTGATGGCTGAGGCACAGGTGCCCATCACCAAGAAGGTGCTCGGGTCGGCCGCCAAGCTCCAGGGCACGGCCACGGTAATGACGCGGAAGCAGACGTTGCGGTTGGATGCGGCGCGCGCCGCCAAGGTGTCCTCGCGGCCGCCGCCGCGCCGCACCTTGTCGAACTCGTCGGAGCCGCTAGGCGACAAGTTGTGGGGGTTTGCACTCCAGTTGGACTACCTGTCGCCGGGCGGCCACAAGCCGCCGGAGGTGCGCTCGATTGTGTGCGAGCTCGAGGTGATGACGGCGCTGCTGGAGGTGGCCATCCCCATGGAGCTCACGCCGCTGGTGCTCCACACGTGGGCGTCGCTCCAGCTGCAGGTTGGCCAGTACTGGAACGGGTTGAAGGAGTTGGAGACGGTCGAGATGCTGGTGATGCAGGACATGCGCTCGCTCCGGCTGTTGTACGTCAAGAGCAACACCATCCAGCCCTTCACGGCAAAGCACGCCAAGGTGCAGTGGAAGGCCACGGGCAGTCTGTACTCGGCGGACGTCGAGGTGGCGGTGCACTGGAAGGGCTGCGAGTTCCGCCTCGTGCCGCTGTTCCAGGCGTGTCTTCTCTCGCGCATGTACTGTCTAGTTGTGTGCGTGCGGTTCGCACAGGGCGAGACGGCGCGGGTGGTGTTGCCGGTCCAAGTGGTGCCGTTCTAGCATATATGTACAGAGCCTGGGGCGGTCACGCTGCCGCCGGTTCCTGCTGCTGCGGCGCCATCTCCGGGGTGTCGCCGGGCACCGGCCCCGTCTCCGTCTCCACCACCACCTCCTCCGCGACCTTGGCTGCGGGCACCTCATGCTCGTGCAAGATGCGGTACAAGGCCGAGTCCTTGTTGGCGTACAAGGTTTCAAAGTCGCCCTGCTCCTCCACGCGCCCGTTGTACCCCAACACAATGATGGTGTGTGCCCTGCGGATGGTGCTCAACCGGTGGGCAATGCTCACCGTGGTCATGCCGCGCACCTGGATGAGACGGCTGATCTCGCCGTTCACCACCGCCTCACTGTGCGCATCCAACGCCAGGGTGGCCTCGTCCAAGATGAGCACCAGCGGCGACTTGAGAAGCGTGCGGGCAATCGCCACCCGCTGCTTCTGCCCGCCGCTGAGCAGCCCGCCTCCGGACGCCATCACCGTGTCGTAGCCCTCGGGGAAGTCATCAATGAACTGGCAGTGGGCTCGCAACGCCACCAGCCGCACCACCGGGAGCGGTGGCCGGTGGTTCGCGCGGTACCCCAACGTCATGTTCTCGTAGATGGTTCCCGGAAGAAGCGCCGGCTCTTGCTGCACAAACCCGAGCGTGCGCCGGAGCAGCTTGACGTTGTACTGCGCAATGTCCTCGCCGTCGAGGAGAATGCGCCCGCGCTGCGGGTCGTAGAACCGAAGCAAGAGCAGCGTCACCGTCGACTTGCCGCGCCCCAGCGGACCCACCACGCACACGTTGTCGCCCGCGTTGATCTTGAACGAGCAGTTGTCAAAGATGAGGTTGTCGGGCCGCGTGGGGTAGGCAAACGTCACGTTCTCGAACGTGATCTCACCCTTGATGTTGGGGGGCACAGGGATGCCGGCAGTGGCACGGATCTGCGGGCGGGCGCGCATGAGCTCGAGCAACCGCTGCGCCGCACCCGTGCCCTTCATCAACTCGCCGTAAAACAGCGTGAGCTGGAGAATCAGCAGACAGGCAAACTCGGCGTAGAAAAAGTAGCCCGTGAGGTCGCCAACCGTCATCGCGCCGCGGTGCACAAAGTACGTGCCGCCGAGAAACACCACCGCGTAGTTGACAAAGTACGCCAGGTTGCAGACCGCCACGTACGCCGTGTTGAGAAGCGTCTCACGCTTCAGTGCCGTGTACACGTTCTGCACCTCCCCGTTGAACTGGTGGAGCGAGCCTGCCTCCGCCGCAAACAGCTGCACTGTCTTGATGGCGTTGAGCTGCTCCTCCGTCACCTTCAGGAGCGAGCCGCTGGCTGCCTGCAACTCCTTGGACGCGCGCTTGAGTCGGTAGCCAAACACCAGCAGCACCCACAGCGTGAGGGGCACAAGCACCAAGTTGGCCCAGGCAAGCGTTGGCTGGATGGTGAACATCATCGCGGTGGAGAACACGAGGAACAACAGGTTCTTGAAGCCGTCCGCCACCTGCAGCGTGATGGAGCGCGACACCATGTGGGCGTCCAGCAGGAGCCGCAGGATGATGTCGCCCGTCTTGTGGTTGTCAAAAAACTCGGCGTCCTGCGTGAGGAGCCGCTTCATCGTCAACAGTCGGAGCCGCGCGATCAACTTTTCGCCGAGGAGCTTGAGGATGGTGACGCGGCCAAACACAGAGCCGGTGAAGAGGGCGCACGCCACCACGCAGATGCCGACAAACTCCCCAAACGTAAAGCGGCCCATGATGAGCATGGGCGACAGCACATCAAAGGTGGTCGGGTCGATCTCGCGGAGCAGGTCGATGATCAGCCCGAACCACTTGGGGAACAGAAGGAGCACGGCGGTGCTCACGAGAAGACAGCCAAAGGCGGCAGCCACAAGCTTCCAGTCGGCACGGAGGTAGCGCGTGAGCAGCACGAGGTCGCGGAGCAGCGCCGAGTCGAGCAGCGGTAGCTCCGTGTCCTTGGACGCCCTGAGCGGGGGCACCTTCGCTGTGGGCTCGGCAGGCGTCTTTTCGGCGGGTCCTTTCTTATCGGGCTTGCCACCGGGCACGCCGCCGGGCACGCCACCGGCCGGCTCGCTGGTGGCAGAGTTGAACCGCAGTAGCAAGGGCCGGAGGAGCGGCCGGCCAACGGCGCGGGTGCCGGGCACGTGCAGCACCCGGAACGCGCTCGCAGGGAACACGGCCAGCACCCTCGGCACAAGAAGAGCGCGCCGGCACGCCGGCTGCACCGCCGGTGCCTTGCGCACAAGACCGAACAAGAGCATGGAGGTGGGCTCGGCCGGATCCGGCTGCGTCCATTTACGGGGCTCCGTGCCGGACGTCACGTGGGTCACGTGGGTCACGTGGGCGTTGACTCACTGCTGGTAGGCGACGCGGTGGGCCGCCAGGGCGGCGGCGAGGGCGTCGTCGAGGCGGGCGAGGCAGTCGCGGAAGCCGTCGTGGCCGGTGGCCCACATGGTGCAGGCGAGCGCACGCCGCACGAGCGCACAGCGCGCGAGTTTGTCTTGGTGGAGCAAGCGCGCGGTGTACGCGAGGAAGATCTCGACGTCGCGGGGGTTGGGCGTGGCGGTGTTGCGGCACCACGCCGCCACAAGCTCGAGGATGTCTGTGGTGGTGTCCATGTGCTGGAACAGGGGGGGGGGTGCCGCGGTCTCGAGTGCGGCCGCAAGCGGGGAGATGCTCGGCGGCGCCTTCTGCGACGCGCTGCTGGCGGCGACTGGCACAGCTCCGCTCGCCGCGGACAACGCGGCCCGGACCTCGTGCTGTACCTCCTCCGGAAGCTCTGCAAACACCGACCAGTCCACCTGGGCAAGGCTCTCGGGCTGCACTGCAAGCGCCTCGTTCGCGCGCGGCCGTTTGGCGCGGAGTCTGCGTTGGATCGGCGACGCCAACTCGCGCACAACCTCGCTGTCCGCGTCGCTCGGGAGCTCGTACACCAGGTCGGTGCTCACAGCCGACACAGTGCGGCCGGCCGCGGCGGGCGCCTCTCCGGCTGTCTCGCACGTCACCCACCGGTCGATGCGGCCCTGGCTCGTGTCGCCGCCCTTCCGGAGCCGTGTCGCCATGATCGACACGCCGCGGAGCTCCGCCGGCTCGACGTGGATCGTGCGGTACAACCCCTTGCACTCGCTCGCAATAAGCCCCTGCTCCCGCGTCGCCACGCCCATGGCTGCCGTCCGCGACACAAAGTCGCACCGGCCCATGCCCATGAACTTGGGAGGGTTCGCCGGTGCGTCGGCCGCGCGTCTCGCGAGCCGGAGCGTGAGCGCGCCGGCCCGCACGTCCACCTCTCCCAACCGCCGCGCCACCTCGCCCGCGAGTCGCGTGAGGAAGCCATCCACGTGCTCCATCGTTTCAAAGCGAATGCCGTAGTTGACGTCCACCAGCACGGACTTGCGGGCAAACAGATCGGGGTCGGCCGCCACGTCGATGGCCGTGTCGTCAACACCCCGGCAGTAGCCGTAGAGCCGCTCCCCCGTCTTGGGTCCGAGCGTCTGCCGCAACTGGTGTGCCGAGAGCTCGCGGAGCCGCCGCACTGTTGGCGACGGACCCACCACCTCCTCGAGTCTGCGCATCGCCAGCCTGCCAACCCCCGGAAGTGCTGCCACCGGCCACGGGTCAAGAAACGCCTGTGTCTCCGTCTCCAGCGCAAACATGGCTGAGAACTGGCGCCGCGGCTTGGCCCGGCGAAGCGCAAGCCGGGCCATGAGCACGTTTGTCCCGATCCCCACGCTGGCGTGGCAGCCGGACGCCGCAAGAATCGCCGCACGGAGGCGGTGTGCGGCCTCTTCCGGCCCGCAGTCCAACGGCGAGATGTCGACAAACGCCTCGTCGACACTCACAGGAAGCACCGAGGCAGCCCCTAGAGCCATGAGCTCTGTGTACAAGGCCTCGCTCGCCGCCTCGTACGCCGCAAAGTCATAGGGAAGAACACAGAGGCCGGGGCACGCGCGCATGGCCTCCGTCAACCACATGCCGTTGCGCACTCCGTGCGCTCGCGCCGCGTAGTTGCAGCTGGCCACGTCGCTGGTGCGGCCGCCGTGCGACACGCACGCGGCAAAGGCCTCGGGGTCGCGGCCGAGCTCCGGGTGCGCCTTGCTGGAGACCGCCACAAAGAAGCAGTCGTAGTCCACGTGGAGAATGACGCGCTGGCGCAGGCTCCGCGTTCTCGGTCTCGGCTGGGCCCGCACCCGGTCCATCTGGCGCGCTCGAAGCGCCGCCTTCCACGTCGAGAGGTGGTGGAGCCGCAGAGCCGAAAAGTAGTGGGCGAGAAAGTCCGGGTGGAGCGCGGAGGTGGGGCCAGCGTCACGGCCCCCAAGGTCGTCTTCCCCCATGCTGTGCTCGGGAAGCGTGAGGTCCGCAAGGTGCTCCTCGTCGCTGTCCGTAGTCGCAGCGGCTGCCGCCACATCCACGATGCGCTGCTGGCCGTAGTCGTTGTCAATCACCGAGTAGTCGCGCCAGTCCACGAGAGCGCCGCGGGCGACGCTGTCAACCACCCACTCGGGCCGCACCACCTTGCAGCGTCCAAACTCGAGGCGCTTGCGCGGCGTCAACCGCAGCGCCACAATGTGTGTCGCGGCGGACTTGCGGCCGAGGTGGTGGAGAAACACGCCGCCGTGCTCCACCACCATCCGGTGGATCTCGGGCGCGCCGGGCCGCGTAAACCCGTTCACGTGCACGGTGCACCCGGCAAACACGGGGGGCGCGGTGCGCCCGGCCCAGGCGAGGTAGCGAGCGTCCTGCTGCTGCTGGAGCGCGGCCTTGCGGCGAAAGTACAGGCGGCGGGAGTCGCTGTGGTCTACGGCGGTGTGCTGAAGCAAGCCAAAGGAGTCACCGTCGCCGGTGCTGCTTGCGCGGGAGGCCGTTGCCGGTGACGCCTCGGAGGCCGCCTCCAGAGCCATCTCCGGCGGCGTGGCGTGATTGCGCTGCGCGAGCTCCACGTCGACACTCAGCGGCGACGGCGCGGTCGTCGCCGGCTCCGGCTCCGGCTCCGGCTCCGACTCCAGCACCCTCGTCTGAGCCCCTGCCAGCGCGCCCGACAACCCCACACCGGCCAACTCCTCGTCCGCCAAGCTCGTGTCTAGCGTCTCCTGGCTCCACTCCATGCGCGTCACGTCGGCATCTGTCTTTGTTGACGCCCCGAAAAACCCAAAACTCCACGCCTCAGCTTTCTGTCATGCTGGACGCGCCGGACCTCCGACAACAGCTCCGCGACATCCAGGCCCTGTTTCTGGGGCTCCCCGCGTCGAGTCCCGTACCTGCCGATGAGTTTCTGTCCCTGGACGACGACCTCCCGGTCGTGAACGCCAACCGGTTGGAGGCGTTGGGGTTGGACATTCCCGAGCCGCTGCTCGACGACTCTCTCGGGAGCATTCCCTCGTTTGGCGCCGCGCGCGAGGGCACGCGCCACCCGCACCGCGCGCTGATGCCTGTGTTCCCCTCGGACCCGCTGAGCATGCTGCCCGGCCGCGGCAACGAGATGAACTTTGTCATCGGCCTCCTGGACCTGCTTCTTGCCGAGTCGCGTCGGTTGACCCACGAGAACGCCGGCTTGCGGCAGCAGCACCAGCAGGCGTTGCATGAGGTCACTGCTCTCAAGCAGCAATTGGAACAGCGCGACTTGGCCAGCCGCCAGCTGCAGGACCGCGACGCCGTGGCGGCCGAAAACACCTACCAGTTGGAGGCGGCGTTGCAGGCGTTGCACCAGCAGCACGCCGCCTTGAAGAGCAAGCACGATCGTGCTGTGGCGGAGGGCGCGTCGGGCGCTGCCGCGTCGGTCCAGGTGAAGCGTGACTTGGAGCGCATGATCCAGGAAAACGAAGGCCTTGCGCGCGAATTGGCTCTGACCAAGCTGCTGCTTGCGGCTGAAGCGCGCGGGTTGAACGAGCGCGTGGACCGCTTGAATGATGAGAACGACGCGTTGCACCAGCGGTTGAGTGAGACCGGCGACGCGTTGCAGCAGGCACAGCAAGCCAACGGTCTTCTTCGGCAGCAGTTGGAGCAAGGTGGAGCGCCCACGGCCTCCACCGTGAAAACCACGCTGTTGCTTGCTCTGGACGACAGCGACAGCGATGTCGACGCGTTCCTTGCCCAGCCGTTGCCGGCGCTCCCGGACTACACGTCCAAGGCGCTCGAGGCGGAGACGTTGCAGGCGCTGCTTCTTCACGCCCACAAGGCGCTTGCTCGGCACCGCCAGCAGCTTGTCCGGTTGAAGGTGGCCAACGAGGAGCTTGAGCGCAAGGTGGCGGGTCCCGATTCTCTCAAGATCCGCAAGGTGACGCTGCGTGGGCTGCGCCGGCTGCGCGACGACTTCAACACTCCAGGCAACCGTCTGCTGGGGTTGTTTGTGCTGGCCAAGCGGCTGCAGCCGCGGACCGAGATCACCGAGGACGAGGAGTGGGAGTTTGACGACACGCCTGCGCTGCCGTTGGCAGGTGCGACTGCCCCTGCGCGCGGTGCCGAGCGGCGGGAGGTTGTTGGTATCAGCCGCGCTCCCCAGCCGCGCCAGTTGCTTGACGAGTCCAGCGAGAGCGACAGCGACATCGAGGTCGCGTCTTTGGCTGTGGCCACACCGTTGGTCGCATCGGCGCCGGAAACGGTGACGGCGGTGCCTGTGGACCGCCACGCCGTGGAGGAGTACGCTGCTGCTCACTCGCTTGTGGTGCTCTCTGCTGCAGAGCACCGTGCGTTGGTGGAGCCCACGGAGGAGGAGCTTCTTGAGAAGGTGGCTGCCCGTGGGTTGGTGACAATCCCCTCGCTTGATTTTGAGAGCATGAAGCTGGAGCTCGAAGCTTTGCGCCACCCCACTGCCGAGGTGGTGACGCACAATGCGGAGGAGCTTGGTCTCGTGGTTGTGCCTTTGGAGACTCATGAGGAGATGAAGGCTCTCGCACACCAGCCTTCTGCAGAACATGTCGCACGCAAGGCTCAGGCTGTGGGTCTTGTGGCGCTCGCGAAGCTGGAACACGACCGGTTGACCGAGCTTGCAAGTCGCCCCAGCGCAGACCACGTGGTAACCACGGCAGCTGCATTGGGTATGGTTGCGCTTCCGGAGGTCGAGCTCGAGGGCTTGCGCCAGGTTGCCCAGGAACCGACCGAGGCGTATATTCGGGAGAAGGCTCTTGGCCACGGTCTCGTGGTCATCCCTCGCGATCACTACATGGCAATGGTGGCGCGGGCAGACGAGCCGACTGCCGAGCATGTCACCTCCAAGGCCGCTGCTCTCGGTCTCGTTGCTGTGCCGGAGTCTGAGCACGCCGAGCTCAAGCTGCTTGCGCACGAGCCGACCG
>JAJMSD010000011.1:0-57475 GCA_030558265.1 [Candida] pseudocylindracea
CAGCGACAGCGACAGCGACAGCGACAGCGACAGCGACAGCGACAGCGACAGCGACGGCGACAGCGACAGCGACGGCGACGGCGACGGCGACACCCCCCCCGCAATCACCCCCGAGCAGGTTGCCCTCCACTCCTACGACTTTGCCAACTACTCCGTGTGACGGAAGGTCGCTCCGACCTGCCGCCGCCGGTCGCTGCAACCTGCCGTTAGCGGCAGCGCGCAGCCGCACGCAGCGGGCGCGTGTTCCCGATCCGTGCTCGATCGGGATCCACGCCCCGTTGGTAGCGGGACGACCACGGCACGCGGCACGGCGCCGCCGGTGCTGGCACTCCGGCACCGCGGGACACGGCGGGACCGGCCCGGCCACCGCCGTTATGTGTCACCCGCCGCCGCTTCCCCGCCGCCTTCCCGCCGCTTCCCCGCCGCTTCCTCGCCGCGCGCCCGCGCCTTCCGATCTCGGCATCGCACGCCGCGTTTCGGTCACACGCGTCTCCTGCACGCTCCCCACATCGGAGCCCTTTTCCCGCGCATTCTGCGGCTGCCAACATAGCCGAAGCGCGGGGCTATATAACGGGCGCGCCGGGGGCTCTCCGCCAGCGTCCCATGTTCCGCCCGGCTCTCCTCCGCAATGCCCGCGTGCGCCTCCTCCAGCTGACGGCCCCCTCCAAGACCGCTGGCGTCGCCACGCCCGGCATGGCCCAGAAGCCCAAGCCCGCCGCTGCCGCTGCCTCATACCTCAACAGCTCGTCCGTGCTGGAGCTCCTCCTGTACGCGGCGATCGGCGCGGCGACCCTCAACAAGCCCATCCTCAACGCCGTGATCAAGGTCTTCCCGTACGTGCCCATGTGGCTCGTGAAGGCGCTCGTGTACCGCAACTACTGCGGCGGCGAGACCATGGCGGACTTGCGCGCCACTGCGGACCGCCTCGCGAACCGCAAGATCCACAACATGATGCTCCTGCTCACGATCGAGGGCTGCGACGGCGACACCGGCGTGTCCCCGCAGTTGGTGATTGACGACACCATCCGCTCCATCACGGAGGTGTGCGTGCCGCACACGGTGGCCCAGTTCCGGGCCGCCGCCACGCCCGCCGCGCTCAACCTGCTTCCGGCCAGCTACGTGGCCATCAAGCCGACCGGGTTTGCCCCCAACGCCGCGGCCGTGCTCGCGAACCACACGCTGCCGGAGCACGCCGCGCAGTTCGAGGTTCTCGTGGCCAACTGCGCCGCCGTGTGCCAGGTGGCGTTCGACAAGAACGCCGAGATCCGCAAGCAGTTCCCCGAGCGCGTGGCGCCCGCGGTGGTGTTGACGGTCGACGCCGAGAAGTACGACTTGCAGCCCGGCGTGTACGAGTTGCAGCGGCGCCTCTTTGCCCGCTTCAACCCGGCGGGCTTGCCCGTGCTGGTGGCCGGCACCATCCAGTTGTACCTCAAGCACGGCTTGCCGTTGTTGGAGCTGGAGACGGCGCTCGCGCGCGCACAGGGCTACCGCCTCGGACTCAAGCTCGTGCGCGGCGCGTACGTGCACCTGGAGCCCGACCGCAGCGTGATCCACAACACCAAGGCAGACACGGACGCGGCGTACGACACGGGCATCACGCAGACGATCAAGGCGATCGTGTCGCCCGAGAACACCAACAACGAGCTGCCGATCGGCCACTTGATGGTGGCGCTGCACAACGGCAACCTGCAGCGGCGCGCGACGCAGCTCGTGCGCGAGTTGCTGGAGCTGATGGCGGCGGCGCCCCAGGCGGCCAACGTGAGCATGGGCCAGTTGTTGGGCATGGCCGACGACGTGACGTTCGACCTCGTGGAGCGCTACGGGGTGACGAACGTGGTCAAGTACGTGCCGTGGGGCCCGCCCAAGGAGACGCGCGAGTACTTGTTGCGGCGCTTGGAGGAGAACGGCGACGCGGTGCGCGCCGACTCCGGCTGGGGCTTGGTGAAGCGCGTGGCGGGCGAGTTGGCGCGCCGCGTGCGGGCCGCCGTGTAGGCACCCCTAAAACCGCTGCCCGGCAGCGAATGTACGATAACGGCAGCTCCGTAGCGGCGCGGGTCCGGCCCGGTGTTGCCGGGCCAGCCCGCGCGGACCCTGGACCATGCACGCTCACCTAATCCGCGGCGCATGCATGGGCACGGCGGTTTGTCATCATCGTGCGTCGGTCCGAGCCGCGCCGGCTCGTGATATCCCCTCATTGCAGCTATATAAGGGGCGGCGCTGCCGTCAATTGGCCGCCACACACCTCCCCATGTCTCTCTCCGTTGGCTCTTCCTTCCCGTCTGGCGTCAAGTTCGCGTACATCCCCGTGGCCGCGGACGAGTCGCCGCTTGCGTGCTCGATCCCGATTCCGTTCGACTTTGACAAGAAGGCGGCGGGCAAGACGGTTGTGATCGTGTCGGTGCCCGGCGCCTTCACGCCCACGTGCACCGAGAACCACATCCCGCCGTACATTGAGCACATCAAGGAGCTCACCGCCAAGGCGGACTACGTCATCGTGCTCTCCGCCAACGACCCGTTCGTGCTCCACGCGTGGGGCCAGTTGTTGGGCGGCGCCGTGCTGGACAAGTTGATTTTCGCGAGCGACGGCAACGCCGAGTTCTCCAAGTCCATTGGCTTCTCGGTGGACCTCACCGACAAGGGCTTTGGCGTCAGAACCGCGCGCTACGCCCTCGTCGTGAAGGACCTCAGGGTTGTGTACGCCGCGGCCGAGCCCGGCCCGGGCGTCACCGTGAGCGGCTACGAGGCGGTCCTGGCCAAGTTGTAGGCTCCATAGCACCCCACGAACCGTTTCTCCGTGCTCGACACCGCCGCCGCGCCGGCCGCGCCGCCACCGCCCGCCGCCGCTGCCTTGTCCCGGCCGCCCCTGTTTCGCGGATCGGCGCCCGCTGCACGCCTCGCACCCTTACACCCGCAACGCAGGTGCCGCGCCTAAAGCCGCGTCGCACTCTCCTTCCTCCCATGAGCAGCCTAGCAGAGAACCCGTGGAAGGGCAAGGGCTCGCTGGTGCTCTCCCGCGTGAAGCAGTTCGACGACATGTCCGAGCCGCGCCCGCCGCCGGTCGCGCGCACACGCACAAACTCGAGCCTGAGCCTGCGCCTGGTGGTGTTGCTGAACGGCGTCAACTCGGGCGCGTACGGCAAGCTGTCGCCCAAGCAACTCCCCCGGCTCCGCAGCTTGACGAAAAACCACCCTGACGACCACGACGGCGACGTGGTCCACCAGCGCCTGCAGCCCGCGCCGTTGCCACGGGACGTGCCTCACCTAGACGCGTCCCGAAAAGTGTCTGCGCACACGCCCGCTGCCACGTCCTCGGCCATGCCCGTCCCTCTCGAGCCCGTCGCCCTACCTGCCCCTCCCGAGCCTGCCGCCATGGACCCCGCGTCGCCGGCCTCGCCCGCGTCACCGGTCCCCGACACCTCCACCACCTCGGACCTTCTGGACCTCACGCTCGAAGACGACCCCACATACGCCCCCGGCGCCAAGCAGCGCACGCCGCCCGCCAGCGCACACCCGCCCGGCCCGCGCCCCTTCCGGCTTGCCCTGGGCACCAAGGCGGCACAGGCCCCCCGGTCCGCCGCCACGCCGGTCCGCCGCGCGCCCCCGTCTGGCTTTGCCCCGCCCGGCGTTCCCAGCGAGGCGCGGCGCGTGCCGCTGCCCATCTTTTCCAACTTCAAGGTGGTGCCGGAGAAGCCGATCGTGGTGCGCAATCTCCCGGAGTCCGCTGCACGGCCGGCCGTCGCGGTGCCGTCGCTTCCGCCGCAGGTGGTGTTTGCCGTGTGCGTCGTGGACTTCCACCCCACGCGCGGCCCCGAGATCCAGCACTGGATCTCGGACTACGGCGACAAGCTGGAGCTCTTTCCCAAGCTCCCGTTCCTCGCGCTCCCGGACGGCCTGCACATGTTCGAGGAGACGTTCCTGCAGTTCAACGTGCTCTACGACTTTGCCAACGACTGCAGCCCGCCGGTGTTGGACCCCAAGTACGACTACTCGACCGTCACGACGCTCTTTGGCTGCGGCTGCGTCCGCCAGATGGACTCCGCCAGGCTCAAACACACAACCGAGGTGACGCGGCTGGTGGTGCAAAAGAGCATCGTTGTGCTCAGCTCGCAGCCCTTGTTCAACAAGATCAAGGAGAAGGTGAGCATCATCACCCGCATGTACTTTGACCAGGGCGACTTCGAGGACATTGCCATCCTCCAGCAAATGACCGGGAGCTTGAACCGCGACTTTGGCAAGTACGGCGAGGGCGAGGTGGGCAAGTGGGAGGTGGTGGTGAGCCAGCCGAACCGCGGCGAGGCGCTCGAGCGCGAGGAGACGGCACGGCCGTTTCTCCGCACGCCGTCCAAGGGCGAGCGCACGGCCGCCGACCGGCCGTCTCTCCCGCGCTCGCTCCTGCTGCAGGCGCCGCCGGACTCCGCCGTGGTGCAGCAGTTTGCCACGGTGCCGGACGACCAGCCGGAGAACTTTGCTGCTGCCATGGACCAGCTTGTGTCGCCGTCGTTCAACGAGACGGACTTTTACATCCACCTCAACCTCCGGTTCTTCTTCCTCAAGTTCCGGTCGCGGCTCCTCAAGATCCTCAAGCTCCTCCTCCTCGAGAAGCGCGTGCTTGTCTTTTCCCACAACATCGACCACCTCATCACGTTCCAGCTCAACCTCGTGCTGCTCATCCCGCACCTCCTCTTCAACCTCAACGACTGCGGGCTGCCCTTCCTCGCGAACCTCTCGGCGAATCTCACCAAGCCCGTGCTGTTCGACCCCAACGACCGGCTCTCGTTCCTCCGGTTCTTTGGGCTCCCTGCGCAGATCTTCAACGCCGGCGGCTTGTTCTACCCCTACACCTCGCTCGAGCAGCTTGCCGACCTCCAGTCGCCCCACATCAAGTTCTACCTCATTGGCAGCTCCAACCAGTTGTTGTACGACCAGCGCGCCTCCTTGGCGGACGCCTGCATCAACATCGACACCAGCACGTTGGAGATCCTCAACCCCAAGTTGGAGCCGTTGTTGCACCTCGGCTCTGCCGACAAGCGCTTCAGCGACACACTCGTGGTCGAGGTGTGCAAGCACTTCCACCAGCCGAGCCAGTTTGCGGGCTCGGATGACTACATCCGCGTCCAGTTCGAGGACTACCTCCTTGCCATGCTCGCGACTGTCAAGTACAGCGAGCACACGAAAAAGTACGGCCGCCCGCCGGGCTTTGGCCAGCCGGGCATGGGGGACCTCCACCCGTTCTGCGAAAAGTTCGTGGCGGCGTGGTCCACCACCAAAAACTACAGCGTGTGGCGCCAGCAGTGCCACGACCTTGTGTTTGACGTGCAGACGCCGCAGCACGTGGCCATGGGCTTGCCCAGCGTGCCCTTCTACGCCAAGTACCTGCAGTACCGCATCGACGAGATGGTGAACGAGATCGAGCTTGGCGACAAGCAGCGCAAGTTCATCGAGACCCACGGCGAGCAGGTGCGTGTGGACTGGCTGCTGTGGCGAGACTGGATGTTCTCTAGACGGTAAATACTACGACGCGCCCTCGGGACCGCCCTCTCACTCCACCAAGCCGCCCTCGCGCGCCAACGCGTAGAACACGCTGTCCTTGTTCTTGAGCAACTCCGCCGGCGGCGCGAACTCCTTCACGCGGCCCTGCTCCAACACAAGGATCCGGTCGCTGTCGATGATGGTGTTGAGCCGGTGCGCAATCGTGAGAATCGTCCGGTCCTTGAACTCCTCGCGAATCGTCTCCTGGAGCACCTTGTCCGTCTCCACATCCACCGCCGCCGTGGCCTCGTCGAGCACCAACACCTTCAGCTCGTTGAGGAGCGCGCGCGCGAGACACATGAGCTGGCGCTGGCCCACACTGAGATTGGTGCCGCCCTCCGAGAGCGGCACGTCGAGCTCGGACACGTCCGCGTCGCTGGCCATCGCCTTGACGTGCGCCTCCAAGTGGCTCAAGCGCAACGCGCGCGCCAACTGCTCCTCGCTGTACTGGCCCACCGGGTCCAAGTTGTCCCGGATCGTGCCCTCGAACAACTGCGCGTCCTGCGGAATGATGCTCAACCGCGGCCGCAAGTCCAAGAGCCCGATCTTCAGCGAGTTCACGTCGTCGATCGTAATGTACCCGTCGCTCGGCTCAATGATCCGGAAGAGCGCCATCGTGAGCGACAGCTTGCCCGCACCGGTGCGCCCGACAATGCCAATCTTCTCGCTCGGGTTGATCGACAACGTAATGTCCTTCAACACCGGCTCCAACTCGGGGCGGTACTTGGTCGAGTAGTCCACAAAGTTGATCTGGCCGCTTGCGGGCCAGTGGGCCGGCGGGCGCTTGTCCGCCACCACCTCAGGCGCCTCGGGCGTCAACTCGGAGTACTCGAGGATCCGCTCCACGCTGACAATGTTCGTCTCGACCTCCACCGTCATGCGGACAATCCAGTTGAGCAGCTGCGTGATCGACAAGGCGTACAGCACCGACAAGCCCACCATGCCCGCGGAAAGCGTGCCGCTGGGGAGGTTCACGATCGACAAGCCCGCAGACGCGAGGATGATCAAGCTGCCAAGGAACTCCAAGCGCACCGCCAACCACCGGTTCGAGTTGATCAGCGGGTTGTACGCCTGCATGTTCTTGTCGATCAGCTTCTCGTTGATGCGCAGGAACCGCAGCGCCTGGCCGTACGCCCGGATGAGCGACACACCGTTGAGCGTCTCCTGGAAGTTGGCGTAGATGGGCAGGCGCAGCACCGAGTCGAGACGGCGCAACTCGCGGCTCGTCATGAGGTAGTAGCGCTGGTAGTACGAGTAGAGGAACCCGAGCGGCACCACCATGAACACAAACTGCCACGTCAGGAAGCAAATCACCAACACCGTCATGAGCACCTTGGCGCTGTTGCTGAAGAACATCAGGAACACGCGCCCCAAAATCTCGTCCACCTTGTAGATGTCGTTCGAGAACCGGTTGAGCACGCGGCCGATCGGCGTTGTCTCGAAGAACAGCATCGGGGCGCGGAGCACCGCCAGCGCCATCATCGCGTGGAGCTTCATGCTGCCCTGGATGGTGCAGAATATCCAGAGAATCACCGTCTGCGCGAGCATGAGCAACGCGCCGCCCAACCCAAGGAGGAAGTAGATGCCAAGGTAGAAGGGCACGTCCGGGTTGTAGCCCACCTCGGTGTTGACCTCCAGCCAGTGCTTGAGCCACACGTTGCCCGCCACCAGCGCCAGCATCGAGAGGAGAATGAACAGGAGAAAGAGCGCCACGCCGAGCGGGTTGCACGCGCGCGCGTACGCAAGGTACACGTCCCACTTGACGCTGCCCTGCTCCGAGTGCTCGTCGCGACTCGACGGCACGGCGACAGGCTCGTCCTCCTCCGCCTCGTCGTCGCTCTCCTCCAACACCGCCGCCTGCAAGCTCCCGGCAAGCGACGCCACCTCGCTCTCGAGCTCCAAGGGCGTCGCCGAGGTGGAGCGGTCGTTGCTCTTGCCAAACTCCAGGAGAAGCTGCGCCAACGGCGACAATGGGTCTGCCACCACCTGGCCATACGAGCCGCTCTGGACAATCTCGCCCTCCTTGAGCATGGTGATGCAGTCGGCAATCGCCAACACCAGCATCAGGTTCGTCGCAAGCACCCGACACTTGTGGGCAAGCAACCCGGTGGGGCCGAGCACATGCGTGATGAGGTGTCTGCCCACATGCTCGTCCACCGCCAGCAACACGTCGTCGAGAATGTAAATGTCCGCGCGGGCGTACACGGCTCTCGCAAGGGCAATGCGCGCCTTCTGGCCACCGCTGAGCGAGATGCCCTTCTCGCCCACCTGCGTCTCGTCGCCGTCGGCGAAGATCTTCATGTCCGCCTGGAGCGCGCACGCCTTGACCACCTCGTGGTAGAAGGCCGGGTCGTACACGTGGCCAAAGAGAATGTTCTCCTTGACGGTGCCGTTCATGATCCACGCCACCTGCGGGCAGTACGCCACGGACCCCCACGTCTCCACGCGGCCCAGCTGGCGGTAGAGGTCGCCGAGCAACGAGGTGAGGAGCAGCGACTTGCCGGCGCCCACCTTGCCGACCACGCACGACAACTGGCCCTTGAGGAACTCAAGGGAAATGTGCGAGAGCGCCGGGCGTGTCGGGGGCTTTTTCCACGAGAAGGTGGCATCCGCCAAGCGGACGCTCACCTCGCCCGCGCGCTCACGCTTGTGCGGGTGGCGCACCACCGCGTCGCTCTGGAGCTCGGGGAGCGAGAGGAACTCAGACAAGCGGGAGAGCGCCACCGTGGCCTCAACAACGCTGGTGATCACCATGGGCACGACCGCGAGCGGGAAGGAGAGGAGGTTGAACAAGGACAAGGCCGGGAACACCATGTCGGTGCTCAACGGCGTGTCGGGCTTCATCCACACAAACAACGCAAAGGTGGAGCACGACACAAGGAAGGGGGCCACGTTCCAGGTGAAGTTCAGCACCGCCAGGAAGACGCCCATGCGCTTGAGGTTGGCCAACTCCTTCTCGTTGCGCACGTGCGCAAGCTTCAGGGCATAGGGGTGCTCCCAGCCGTACAACTTGAGGCTCTTGATGTTGTTGAGGATCTCCAGCACAAGGCGCAGTCTCTCGTCCTTGTTCTTCATCTGGGCCTTCTGGAGCCGGCGCTGGATGCGCGCAATGACGCCGTTGAGCGGGATCATCACCACCATGATGGCGACGCCGGCCCACATGGCGTTGCCCAAGACTCCGTGGAGCAGCGCGAGACAGATGATGATCTGGAACGGGCCGGACCACGCAATCAGCAAGTTCTGGCAGAGGTCCTGGAGCCGCTGCGTGTCCACCAGCATGAGGTTGACAATGTCGCCGGTGTTCTTGGTGCCGCGGGACTCGGCGCTGAGCGTGAGCAGCTTGCGGTACACCGTCAGCGTGAGGGCGGTCTTGACACGCATGCCCGTGTCGAACAGCCGCTGGAAGTACTGGTGGAGACACGCGGTCTGGATCACGCCGACGGCAAACATGGCAACGGAGATGGCAAACCCGCGCGCCAACGGCTGGTGCTCCTCCTCGTTGAAGGTGTTGACGAAGCGGATGAGGAGTCGGAGGAGCTGGGGCTGCACGAACGCGAGGATGTCCTGGAGGCCCTTGAAGAAGCCGCCAACCATGAAGCGGGCGCCAAACAGCTTGGTCAAGGCCCATGCGAGCAGGGTCTTGGGCTTGTGGCTGGCGTCGTAGTAGTTGGTGGCGAAGGTGCTGCTGGCCTCGCGGGAGCGGAGCTCCAACGGGAGCGGCGGGAGGAGGTCCTGCGTGAGGTACTGCTCGTGGCCCTTGCGCATGAGGGGCGTCATCCACTCAAAGTTGATGCGGGAAAAGACGTTCGCGGTGTCGTAGGGCGAGAGGGCGCGCAACTGCCGCTGGAACTTGGCGTTGCCGGCGAGGACGCGCTTGGGGATGAGCTCAAGCACGAGGAGCGCGGCAACAACGACGGTGAGCAGCCCCCAGACGAGGTAGTCGGTGGTGGTGGGCAGGCGCAACAAGAGACCAAAGAGCCGGAGCACGCCCACGACGACGCTGCCGGCGTAGAAGAAGAGAAGCACGCCGCAGGAGACGTAGGTTTTGGTGTGCTGGACGAGGTGCACAAGCAAGGCCGGGACAAGGGCGAGGGTGTACGCGGCGCGCGGGAGGGGCGCGCGAGAGACGGCGGCGGCAAGGAGGTTGAGGACGGCGTAGACACCGAGCACGCCCAACTTGACGGGGTAGACGCCGGTGGTGGCGTAGGGGTAGTGCACGCCGCGGAGGCGGCGCAAGGAGAGGAACTTGGCAGTGCCAAACACGAGCATAAGGGCAGCGAGGGCGCTCACGAGGACGCCGTCGATGAAACACGGCGTGAAGTCGTACAACTCAGACAACGGGCCCAAGCCCTCGCTGTCGCTGCAGAGCCAGTGGGAGACATTGGCCGGGGAGCCGGGGGCAAGCAGGACCCACGCGGGGTGGTGCTCGGCGAGCGGGGGCGGGTACGAGCCAAACGCCTCCATGAAGACAAAGGTGCGGGACGAGGGGAGGCTGGCGAGCGGCACAGCGCGCACGGAACTGCCGTTATTTGTAATCGCCGGTGCGTGCAGGAGGTCCGTGCAGGCGTGCAGGACCGCCCGATTACAGCGCGTACTCTTGTCGTGCTGCGCAGTCCGACAAGCCCGAGCCGAGGATGCGACCAGCGGTTTCGATTTCGGTGCCGGAGCAGGTGTACGCCGGGGAGGAGCTCCGCGTGGAGGTTGCCATTGCGGCGCGCGCGCCAACGCAGCTTCTCGCGGGCGCGGTGCGTCTCGAGGGCGCGTTGATCATTGACGGCGAGGTGCTTGACGACACGCTGTTTGCGGCGGTGCGCTCGCGGTTTGCGGCGGTGTCGCAGGGCGGCGGCCCGGGGCTCTTGCGGCGGTTGTGGAACGCCACGGGGGGCAACGACGTGGCGGCGCGCAAGGTGTACCCGCGGGCGTGTCCGCCGGTGCCGCTAGTGGTGCCGGTGCAGGAGCTCTTGTTCGGCGAGGCCGAGGTGGGCACGGCGGGGACCCCGCGTGCGACGTGGAGCCGCGTGTTGCAGGTGCCGGCGGAGTGCCTGCCCTCGTACAGCGGCGTCCACTCAACGATTGAGTACGAGGTGGTGGTGAGCTGCGCGTGTGGCAGCGACAGGTTCGAGCAGCGGCGGCGCGTGCGGGTGATGCCGTACGTGGACGCGGGCAGCCGCATGGGGGTGTTTGCGTTGCGCGAGCCCGCGGTGGCCGGAGAGGCGGCGGGCGTGCGGGCGGTGCGGGCGGCGGTGGGCGCGGGCGCACCGTTCACGCGGGCCTCGGAGGCGCTTGCGTTGGTGATGGCGGATGTGGCCGAGCGGGTGGTGCCGCACGACACGGCGCCGTTTGCGCTGCGGCTCGAGTGCGCGGCGGTGGTGGAGCGGATGCTGACGCAGTTCCGGCTTGCGCAGGGCAGCGGACTCGTGGCACGGGTGGCCACCAGCACGCCGGTGCTCCGGGTCGGCGGGACGGTGGTGGTGCAGCTCGACTTTTCCGAGGCGGAGTTGGCGTGCGCGGGGGTCGCGGTGTCGCTCGTGCCGGCGGAGCTGTACCCGGCGTCAGCGTGGCGGGACGGACCGGAGGAGGTGGTGTGTCCGCCGGCGGTGCGCGCCGCCGTGAACACGCTCGGGGCGGTGAGCGAGACGGTGGAGCTTCTGCTTCCGCAGACGGCACCGTGCCAGTTCAGCAGCGACTGGGTGAGCGTGCGGTGGAGCCTCCGGTTTGAGTTTGTGCTTTTGGCGGGCTCGGAGGCGGTGACGGACCACACGGTGTACCCGCAGGCGGTGGCAGACGCGACGGGGACGCTCTACGTGGGCGCGCGGGATCTCCTAGGGCAGATGCTCACGGTGGACGTGCCGATGGCGGTGTTGCCGTAGGGCGTGCCGGGCTGCGGGGCTGCGGCACGGGCGCGGCGACACGAGCGCGGCGACACGAGCGCGGCGGCCGCCCCAGACCCCACCCGAGCGTCGCGGTGAAACTCGAACCATACACACATGACGTCATGGCGCGACGCGGAGAATGCAGGGCATCGCTTTATATCCACCCCCCCCCACACGATGGCACGCATCCCGATGCACCCCGAGTTCCACCGCGACCACGAGGGCTTGACGGACGAGGAGTTCGAGGCGTTGCGGCAGGGGGCGTTGGACGGTATGTGTGCGCGCGGCGCGCGGCGGCGGTACTAACACGGCAGCGCGGCAGCTCAGCTATCTGCCGTACAGCAAGTTCCGCGTGGGGGCGTGTCTCCTCACGACGACGGGGGAGTATGTGCGCGGGGCGAACGTGGAGAACGCCAGCTACGGGGCGACGGTGTGCGCCGAGCGTGTGGCCATCACGCGGGCGGCGATGGAGCAGCACCGGCAGTTCCGCGCGTTGGCGATTGCGACAGACCTCGAGACAATCGCGCTGCCGTGCGGCATCTGCCGGCAGGTGATCCGGGAGTTTGCGCCGCAGTTGCCGGTGTACATGGTGGCGGCGAACGGCAAGTGGATCAAGATGTACCTCCAGGAGTTGCTCCCGCTCTCGTTCGGGCCGGAGGACTTGGGCGGGGTGACCGGGAGCCAGTCGTGAGGCGGAGCGGCGGCGGGAGCGGCGGCCGAGGCCGCTCCGTGTTCGTACGGCATTGTAAGAGGCGACAATGGGGACCCTGTGGCCGCAACAATCGAATTTCATCTGGCATGCTGCGTGCTGCACGAGCGTTTCACAACCACGCAAGGCGGTTCTAGAAGGGAACCAACGGCGACGCACGCCGCTGCACGCGGAGCAGGCGGGTGCAGTCCGGCGGGAACAGCGGGCGGGCCGCGGACACGCCTCGGCTGCGCCCGGCCGGGCGTGCACCGGGGCGGAGGCGTGGTGCAGAGGGCTGCAGCGGTGTTGTCGCGACCGGCGCCTTAGTCAGCGGGTGACGCAGGCTCGCGGCGCGTGCAGGTGCGTGCAGCGCCTGCACCACAAAATCCGCGAGACCCACAGAGCGCAGGAGCGCATGGAAACGGGCGGACGGGGCGATGTGCGCCCGGTGGGCCGCCCAGGGCATGTACTGCCGGTGACGGGCGGCGCAGTGCAGCAGGGCGCGGTGCAGGGGTCTTGGCATGCTGCTGTCTCCCAGCGCGGCAGGCGGCTCGACTTTTCATTATTCATTAGTGTCCGGGGCTAGCCGTTGATACGGTACTCGACCACGCCGCGCAACACCTTGATTTTGCCGTACTCGGCGTGGTTGATGGTGTGGTCCTCCATCCGCGCCTCCTTGTTGCGGTTCTTGCGCTCCGTGCCGGGCACGGGCCACACGCAGTTCAAGCCCAAGCGCGAGCACTCGTAGCAGCGCGGCCGCAGCTCGCAGCAGCGCTTTTTGCGCAGCCGGCACGTCATACAGCCCATCCGCAGGCGCTTGCCGGCCTTGCCGGCGGCCTTGCTCTTGCTCGCGGACAGGCGGCGCTTGGTGGGGGCGGTTGGCAGAAGCGTGTACGCAGACAGGCCTTCGGGCCGGGCGCCGTAGGACAAGACGCTGCGCGGGGAGCCGGTGGTTTCCGAGAGCATCTGCGGCAGGCGCTCCACGGTGGGGGTGGCGTAGCCGCCCGGGGGGTGGCTGTGGACGGGGAAGAACGGCTGCGCGGGCACGGCGGGGACGCCGGCCGGGAGGGTGTGGGGCGGCGGGGGCGGTGCGCGGCCATCCGCCGGGCGGCCGTAGAGCCCCGCCATCTGGAAATACACGTCGTTCGGGGGCTGTGGGGCCATTGCCGGGTAGAGGTGGTGCGGTGCAAGTCGCGGGACAGTCTCCTTACTCACGGGGTCTGCGTGGGGGAAAAACATGAAAGCGGCGGGAGCGGGGGGCCCAAAGGGAGCGGTGCAAGCGAATGGCGATCCAAATACGAGTCGGCTCGGCGGGCTCCAGGCGGCGGTGCGGAAGGATATATATACATCCGGGCGGCGCCTGGTTCCGGGCGCGCTGGAGTTGGCCTGGGTGTCGTCACCTATTTCCCCTCACCAGGCAGTGGCACATGCGCATGCGTGTGCGCGTGCGTGTGCGCGTGCATGCAGGCTCGTGCGTCCCGGTCGGATCCCTGGAGCGCAGCGCAACGGATCGCGCGACACCGTCGGTTTTGGGTTGGCCGCCGCGCGTGCCGGTGCGAGCGAGCGCAGGGGCACCGCCGCCGAGCGCCCCACCCGGCGATTGGCGGGCGGGGACGCGCGCGCCGCGTGCACATGCTCTTGCCGCGCACATGCTCGTCGCGCGCTCGCCAGCGCGACACGGTTGCTGCCGCGGAGCTGCACGGGCGCTGGTCGCAAAATCCGAGCTTGTGCAGTCGCGGGCTTCGGAGAGGGGAACGGAGTTGGATCGGCTTCTGCAGTGTTTTCCGGGCGCCTTTTGCCCCGGCCCAAGCCGGCCGCGCTGCTTCGGCAGCTCTAGAACCGCGCTCAGCTGTTCCTTGCCGCACGCGGCTGCACCTCGCTGCGGCGGGCGATCGTTCCTTTGTTTCTGCGTCCAAGCGCAGCACCCGCCCTCTTGCAACGGGCGGGCCGTGGCCCGGGCGCGTGCCGGCCCCCGCAGTGCCCCCGCCCCCGGCCACGGGCACGTCCGGCCGCCGGGCACGGCTGCCGGCCCGCTGTTTCAGCCCCGGCGCGCCGCTATTCTTGGTTGCCCGTGGATCTGCCGCCGCTGCGCCTCGTGCTGCACGCCTCTGTTTTAGCGCCCTTGCTGCCTTCTCCGCCTATTCCCGCGCCCTCGGCTGCCGCGGCTCTCTCATTGCGCGCCGCGGGCGCCTCCCGCACGCCGCGCCGCATCCGCCTATCCCCGTGGCGGCAATCACCGTTGCGGCCCGTCCGTATAACCGCCACGCGGAGACTGCAGGTCAGACTTTCACGCCGTCCGCACGTGCCCGCTCCCGCACCCCCGCACCCGCTCCCCGCCGTCTGCCGCCCGCCCGCGCCGCCGTGCCCGCCAGTGCCGCTAGTCCCGTCCTCGCACCACCGCGCCCGCGGGTTCCGGACACAGCAAGGCAGTCCTGCACCGCCTGCAGCGCCGGATGTGCGGCCGCCCCTCCTGCAGCTGCCCCGCCGCAGACGCACCTCCACCAGCGCTAGTGCCAGCCGCCGGCGCCGTCCACGCCCGCGCCCGCACCCACGCCCGCGCCGGCCGGGCGCCGGTAGCGCGGCCCAATGCCCCTAGCACTCCGCACCCGCGGCCGCCGCCCGCACCCACAGCGCCCGCACCCACAGCGCCCGCGCCCGCACCCACAGCGCCCGCACCCGCACCCGCAACGCCTGGAGCGCTGGAGATAGGCGCAGGTACGCGGCGTGTATCAGGACGATCCGCCGCCGCGATAGGCACCAACCGTCTGCGGAATGGTCGAAATGACGATCGGCACGCGATGGAATGGGCCGGCGATCGCAGGTGATCGCGGAGGACAGGGACGATTCTAGACAAAACCCTCGGCACGCCGTGTTATTCTTAGCACCCACCTGCGCGCACAACGACCTTGCCGCCGGAGTCCCGCGGCGTGATAGCACGTGGAGAAGGCCCGGCCGCCCGTGCCCGCCGCCGTAGAGGATCGCTGCGGAACGTCGCAGGGACTGAAACGCGTGCCTCCGGGAATGCCCATCGGTCCCGCGTCAAGTGGTCTCAGGGCGCCGTCGCAGGCCGCTCGCGTGTCACAGAACACCCCGCACAGCGGTCCCAGGGCGCTGGCCGGTCTGACGTGCGCCGGTCTGGCGTGAGCCCCGTGCATGCTACGGCACCCTCGACTAGCTGTGCATGGGTCTCTATACACCTCGCGTGCCTCGCTCCAGCACCGCCGGGCCCTCGAGCACGGGCCCGGGCGCGCCCCGCCGGCTCACTGCGGCCCCGGCCCCGGCGCCTGCTGCTTCATCGACTTGCCCGCCTTCAACAACTCGTCGCACAACAACAAGTTGCTCGCAATGCCCGTCGCCCCCGCCAACGCGTTCCGCACCACCCGGTAGCTGTCCCACACGCCCTCCACCGCCGGGTCCATCGGCTCGCCCGACCGCAAGTCCACCCCCGCAACGTGCCCGTCCTCCCACTCGTCCTGGCACGCCGCCAACGTGTCCAACGCGTCAAACCCGCCGTTCGCCGCCAACGTCTTGGGAATCACCAACAACGCCTCCGCGTACGCCGCCACACCCGTCTTGACCTTGCCCTTGGCCAACTTGCCCGCGTTCGCCTTGAGATACGCCAGGCAGGCAATGTAGAACGCACCCGCCCCGGGCACCACGCTCTTGTCCTTGACCACGTTCGCCACCGCCCGCAACCCGTCCCGCACCGCGTCCTTCGTCTGCATGAGCACGTGCTCCAGCGGGCCGCGGATGAGGATCGTTGACGACTTCGGCTCGCGGTTCTCCGTCACGTACGTGAACTTTTCCTCGCCGTTCGTGGTCTCGTACACCAACCCGGAGTACCCGAGCACCGCCGGCGTGAGGTCGTCCACGCTGTTCTGCGCCTCGCCCCCCGTCACCAACTGCAACCGCTCCATGTTCCGGCGCTTGGCACGACGGAGCGCGAAAATGCCGTTCTTGGCCAACACGTCCAACAGCATCGGGTCAATGCCCTTCTGGTTGATGATGACAAAGCCGCTCCCGTCGCCGCACACCTCCTTCTTGAGCTCCACAATCTTGGCCAACTTGGCGTCCACAAACTGCCGCTCCAGCGCCACAAGCGCCTCCCGCTGCTCCGCGCTCGAGTAGAAAAACCCGCTGTTCACCTCCGTCTTTTCGTACTCGAGAGACACGTTGAGAATAAGCACGTGCGCCCGCTCCACACGCTTGGGCATGTCCGGGTGCCGCGCGCCGTGGTCCAACACCAACCCGCGCACGAGCTGCGTGTCGCGCGCCGCGCCCCGCTGCATCTGCATCACCTCCACCATGTGGAGGTCAAGCGGGTGCTCGTCGCTCTTGACCGAGAGTACGCCGTCCACCACCACCGGCGTCAACACCTCCGCCAACTCCGGCGCCACCTTCGTCGCGAGCGACAGCCGCGCCACCGCCAACAACGTCTCGCGGTCGAGCTCCGGCTCCTGCTTGAACTGATTGAGAAACTCGAGCAGCGCCTCGCGCGCAAGCTCAAACCCGTCCGTGAGCACCCGCGGGTGCACGCCCTCGCCCGTGTACCGCTCCGCCTGCTTCAACAACTCGCCCACGAGCAACACCACCGTCGTGGTGCCGTCGCCCGTGATCTCGTCCTGCGCCGTCGCCGCCCGGGCAATCATCACCGCCGTCGGGTTCTGGATCTGCATCTCCGAGAGCAACACCTTGCCGTCCTTGGTGAGCTTGATCGCGCCCGCGCCGTCCACGAGCATCTTGAGCGTGCCGCGCGGCCCGAGGTTCAGCAGAAGCACCTGCTGGAGACCCTGGGCCGCCGCCACGTTCACCTGGAGCGCCGCGGCCCGACGGACCGATTCCGCCTTCGGGTTGAGGAGCTGGAGCAGGGAGGACATCTGGGTGTGCGGCGCGTGTCGTGGAGAAATCGAACAGATGAGAAGGTCTGGGGATTTCTTTCGGCAGGAGGCGGCCGATTTCCCCTTTGGGCCAGCTACGGCGGCCGCTGCTCGTCGTCCGAGTCCCAGTACGTGTTGTATCGCCGGTCCTTGCCGGGGCCGCGGCGGGCCGGAGCGGGGCTCCGTGCTATCGCGCCGCACCGGACCGCGTACACCGCCGCCCCCACCGCCCCGTTGAGCACCCATGCGCCAACCACCGCCAACAGCACCCACAACTCGGTGCGGGCGCTGCTGCGGTACCACTGGACTGTCTGCCGTCCCGCCGTCTCGAGGGCGGCTGCTGCGTGTGCACCGGCACGCCGCAACTCTGCCGTCCCCCGCTGGGCCTCGCGCGCCACCTCCGCACCCACCATCGGCAAGCGCACCCGCGCGTGTTCGTGCACCCACGCCAACCCGCGCTCGACCTCCTCGAGCCGCCGCCCCACCACGCAGTACACCGCGCCCAGCACCGGCTCGTACAAAAACGTCCCGCCGAGCGTGCCGCGGATGGCCTCCGCCATGCCGCTGCCAAACCGCGCCACCGTGCCGTTCACGGCGTCCGTCGCGGTGCGCGCCCACCCCAACACGTCCGTGTTCACCCCGCGCTCGGCATCCGCCATCCTGCCGTTGAGCCGGAGCCCGAGCACCGCTGCCTCGTGCCCTAGCACCGCCGACACGTTCCCGAGCACCGCATCGATCGGCGGCGCCACTCCCGCGAGTGCCGCCTCTGCTTTCCGGAGGAGGAGAAGCTGGAGGCCTGCCGCCGCACACCCGCCCACGCCCGCTGCAAGCACCGTCACACTGCGGGACAGGAGCATGTAGCTGGCAAACCACTTGGTGGGGTGGTGTGGCGTCGGGAGCACACGCGCCACGCGGTCCGCGAGCCGGTGCTGGATGTCCACCAACGCCTCGCGCACCACCGGCCGGAGGGCGCCATCGGACTCCGCCACCCGGTCGGCCATCTGCTCCACGCGCCGGTGCTGCCGCCACTCCTCGTACGCCAACGGCACCACGACCGCCGCCGCCAACACCACGAGCACGGCCGCCATGGCGTTGGCCGCACGGTGCACCGTCTGCTGCGTGTCGCGGTAGAAGCGGGCCACCGCAGGAGCGGCACCAGCGCAGACACCAAGCGGCTGCACGAGGGCGAGCGACGCGTTGAGCCGCACGGGCGGTCCACGTGCCAGGCGGTTCGCCAACGCCGCAAGCTCCGTGAGCGGCGACGCGACCGCGGCAACGAGTGCGTCTTCGACGGTGGTGAAGTTGGGCACCTTCAGCTCGACGCTCCGAAGGGTGTCAGTCACGGTGGGGGGGATGTTCCAGCGGCGGAGCAGCAGAATGGTGAGGTTGACCAGCTCGAACTTGGTCTCGAGCAGGTGGGTGTTGGAGCCAGTGAAGAGGCCCTTCACGGCGTCGATGGCGCCGAGCACGCCCTCGACCGCGGTGCCGACCCCGTTGACGGCGTCTTGGATCTCGTCGGCAAGTGCGCCGATGGTGGTGTTGGCGGCCGTGACCACAGCCGTGCTGGCGTCCAACGCGGTGGTGACCGCCAGGGTCACCACGAGCGCCACGAGACAGGCGTACGTGCCCACAACCATGCGGATGACAAACACGACCACGGCGCGCGCGGCCTCGACCGCGAGCACTGCGGCCCTGGCTGCGGCGCACCGGATCCCGGCCGCGGCGTAGTCAGCGGCGGAGTCGAGCGCGGCGGCAGTCGCCTGCGACGACAGCACCGCGTGCTCGGCGAGCGTCTCGAGCTGGGCGCACGCCTGGAGCGTGCGGGTCTGCGCCGCTACGAGGGCGTGGGAAAGCGAGGCCCGGAAGAGGAGAAGCTTGACGGCGAGCGCCGCGAGGAGGAGCGTGTACTGGTTGAGCCATATCTGGGTGAGGGCGTCCCGAAAGGCAAGCACCGGCATGGGCGCGGCGGGGGGCGCAGGGCAGGGAGATGTTATAGACAGGCGGCGGGGTCCAGCCACGGCAGCGACGGCATCCGGCCACAGCGGCGGCACGGCGGCGGCACGGCGGCGACACGGCTGAAACAGGGCCGGCGCGGAGCGTGCTCAGCCAATGCACGCCACACGCGCGGCAGAACGACGCCGCCGCCCGAGCAGCGTGCCTGCCCACACGGCGCCGGCCCGATCTCTCCCCTCGCACGGCGCCGGGCAGCCTCCCGGGCGGCGGACAGCCCGCGTGGGGCTAGCGCTGCGAGGCTCTTTCCTAATCGGGCGGTGTTTTGATTTTCGCCACAGGAATCGCTCCTTGTTCACCACTCTTCATGTCCGACGAACAGCAGCCCAAGGAGGAGAAGTCCACCACGCACATCAACCTCAAGGTCTCGGACGGCAACAGCGAGATCTTCTTCAAGATCAAGCGGCTGACCCAGATGCGGCGGTTGATGGAGGCGTTCTGCCTGCGCCAGGGCAAGTCCATCGAGACGCTCCGCTTCTTGATCGACGGCCAGAGAGTGTCCCCCGACAACACGCCCGACGACGTACGTGACCCCGCGGTGCCGCAAGCGCCCGTACTAACCCCTAGCTCGAGTTGGAGGATGGCGATGTGATCGAGGCGCACGCGGAGCAGACGGGCGGCGCCGCTGTCTGCCCCTGAAATGTAATACACACCGTTCTGTGAGTCGTGGGCCGCGGCCCGCACCGGCGGCCCGCACCGGCGGCCCGGTCGGCGCCCGTGCCTCCCGCCGGCTGCTGTCGCCGTTCGCCATATAGCCGCAGGACATTCCTATTTACCGGTTTGGGGCGATCTGCGCCTCAGACGCGTCTCCCCCTGCGAGATGCAGCTCTGTGACAAGGCTGCTTGACGCGTCGCAGGTGTCCACTCTCTTTTCTTTCGCTTCACCATGTCACACCACCTGAGGCAGCCGTCGCTCCAGCTGTTGCTGCTGGCGGGCCACCCGCAGCAGATTGGCCCCTGGGTGCTCGGCCGCACGCTCGGCCGCGGCGCGACCGGCCGCGTGCTTCTCGCGACCCACAAAACGTCGGGCCAGCGCGCCGCCGTCAAGGCGGTGCTGAAGGCGTTGCTTGCCGACGAGGAGCCGGCCGAGGGGGCCGACAGCGCCGGCTTGCCCTACGGCATCGAGCGCGAGATCATCATCATGAAGCTCCTCGCACACCCGCACGTTCTCCGCTTGTACGACGTGTGGGAGACGCTGAAGGAGTTGTATCTCGTGTTGGAGTACGTCGAGGGTGGGGAGTTGTTTGATCTTCTTGTCGAGCAGGGCCCCTTGGAGGAGATCGAGGCGGTGCGCTACTTCCGGCAGATTGTCCAGGGCGCCGCCTACTGCCACCTGTTTGGCATCTGCCACCGCGACCTCAAGCCCGAGAACCTCCTCCTCGACGCCGAGTACAACGTGAAGCTTGCCGACTTTGGCATGGCCGCATTGGAGACCGGCGACCGTCTCCTCGAGACGTCGTGCGGCTCGCCCCACTACGCCGCGCCGGAGATTGTCTCCGGCCTCGCCTACCACGGCGCCGCTCTGGACGTGTGGCTGTGTGGCGTCATCCTCTTTGCGCTCCTCACGGGCCGGCTCCCGTTCGACGACGAGAACATCCGCTCGCTTCTCCTCAAGGTGCAGAGCGGCAACTTCGAGATGCCCCCGGAGTTGTCCCCGGAGGCCCTGCACCTCATTCTGCAGTGTCTCACGGTGGATCCCGAGCGCCGCATCCGCACACAGGAGATCTTGGACCACCCGTTGATGGCCAAGTACCCGCAGACGGAGCAGGAGCTTCAGTTGACGCGCGACCTCCCGGACCCCAACCTCGCCGCGCGCAGCCTCGGCGACCCGCGCAACATCGACCAGCAGATTCTCCAGAACCTCTCCATTCTCTGGCACGGCCGCGACACCGAGGACATTGTCGCCGCCTTGTTGCTGGACCCGCCATGCATGGAAAAGACCTTCTACGCGTTGCTCATGCAGTACAAGGAGGAGCACGAGGAGACCCGGAACAGCCCGCGCAAGAAGAAGCGCAACAGCTACACCGCGAGCTCTGCCCACAACCGCGGCGTTGGCATCCCTGTCTCCAAGTCCAGAACCTCGCTCTCGACCCTGGGCTCCTCCCCGCGCAAGCGCACCTCGCGGACGTATGCCCGCCTGCCGCGCCGCCTGCCGCGGCGCTCGCCGGGCCGCGCGCACCCGTACTCCCTGCTCACGCAAAAGTACGACTCGCCCCCGCCGCTCCCCATGGACCTCTACGAGGACGTGCTCCGGGCAAAGGAGGCGGACGTGCTGCCCGAGCCCATTGCGGCCATGCTGTCCGAGGCGTTGGTGGTGAGCGAGAGCACGGCGCAGATTGAGAACCGGTACTCGTTGGGGCTTGGGCTTGCGCCGTCTGCCATCTCGCTTGTGCCGGAGGAGCAGACGGCGCCGCTCAAGATTTCGCCATCCAAGCGCAACTCCAAGCGCCTTTCCCAGTCGTTCCTGAAGAAGGGCAACATGATCCGCAACACGCTCACGTCGCGGGTGCTTGCGTTGTACGCCAAGCAGCCCAAGCTGGAGAACGAGTGGATCAGCGTGGCGGAACAGGCCAAGCGCACGTCGCTCACGTTTGCCACGCTCATTGACGCCATGTTCAACGACGAGGAGGTGGACCTGGACGTGGCAAACCTCCTCGACGAAGACGAGCGCGAGGAGCGCCGCAAGTTGCGCGAGATTGCCGAGAGGGCAGAGGCAGAGCAGCGCGAGCGGGCAGAGCGGGCGGAGCGCCGTGCGCGGCGCCAGGCGCGGCGTCTGAAGCGCCAGCTGCTCATGTCGCAGAAGCCGCCGCAGGTGGTGATTCACGAGGAGGAGGAGGAGGCGACCGAGGAGACGGTCCACGCCAAGGACCCGTCGAAGCGCGCCGCCTCGAACCCGAACCCCGCAATCACGCCGCAGGACGTGGCGGACATTCGCCGGCGGACCGTGCTGGCGGGGGTGGCGCGCGGCTCGGTGATTGCCACGCGCCCGATCTCGAGACTCGACCCCCGGTGGTTGAAGTACGAGGCGTTGGAGCGGGAGCGCCGGCGGTTGCAGCTCGAGCTCGGGTTGGTGGACACGACGTACGAGGACGAGGAGGTGGTGTTGGACTTGGCGCAGGAGGAGTTGGGCAAGAAGGACAAGCGGCGCACCATGGATGTGTACGAGCCGGGGCGCAGCGAGCGCAAGAGCTCGCGGCGGGACTCGCGGCGGGACTCGAAGCGGGACTCGAAGCGGGACTCGAAGCGGGACTCGAAGCGGGACTCGCGGCAGCCGTCGCGCCTGGAGCTGAAGCGGGACGAGCGGACGGACTCGAGACTGGACGAGCGGACGAACTCAAGACGGGACTCGCGGCAGCCGTCGCTGCACAACACGCGGTATGCCCCCATTCTCGAGTCGACGCCGGAGCCCGAGGAGCCGACCGTGGAGAACCCGTCGCCGGTGACGCGCATCTCGCAGGTGGCCATCCCCCAGGTGACGCGCAAGCTGCGGCACTTTTCGAACTCCAACAAGCGGCTCAGCGTGTTGCTGATGTATCTGACGCGCCTGCTGTTCCGGGACCTCAACCTGATGATGGGCCCGACGCCGAACCCGAACCGGATGAGCCGGGTGTCGGTGCAGGTGCCGGAGGAGGAGGAGACGGAGGAGGCGTGCGAGACAGAGGAGACAGAGGAGACGGAGTGCACGGAAACGACCGAGACGGAGACGGGCGGCTCGTCGGACGACCGGCGGGTGTCGCACGCGCCGACCCAGGACCCGCCGTCGGTGCCGGTGGAGATTGACGACTCTGGCGACTCGAACGAGGACCTGTACTTCAAGAACATCGAGCTCCCGCTGGCGCCGAAGCAGCAGCGCTACCTGCCGATGGTTGGCAAGAGCGAGACGACGCCGGCGCCGCGGGAGGGTGCGCCGGACCAGGGCGCGTCGGAGCCGCCGGCGCTGGTGCCGACGACGGTGAAGATGGAGAAGCCGACGCCGGCCGTGGGTCGAGTGCCGCCGCCGGTGACGGTGCCCAAGCGGGGCGGCCCTGCGCCGGAGCGGCGGCCGCTCGACAACATCACGGACCACGTGGACCACCGCCGCAACCAGAGCTTTTTCCGGCGGTTTTCGCCGTTCGTGAAGAAGGAGGAGTACGGGGTGGAGGGCCACGTGGACGGACTGTTTGAGTTGGCGGAGCAGCCGCGGCAGCACCTGTTCTTTGGGTGGTTCCGGGGCGCGCCGGAGGTGGACGAGCGGCGGTTCACGACGGAGTTGACGCAGCAGGAGATGTTTGGCGCGATGCACTCGTTGTTGGCGACGTGGCGGCAGTACGGCATCTCGGAGGTGTCGCTGCTGCGGGCCACGTCGCTGTTGGTGGGCGCGGTGGCGCGCACGAACGCGATGCGGATGAAGGCGATGCGCTTCGAGGCGCGCGTGGTGGCGCGGCCAGACAAGCAGAGCGTGATGGTGTTGAAGATGGTCAAGGGCAGCAGCAAGACGTTTGTCAAGTTGTGCAGCGAGATCGAGAAGGTGTTGGTGAGCGAGAACGTCTTGATCGATCCGGTGTAGGCAGCGAATAGCGTATCGGAGCGCGATACCTAATGCAGAGGACGGGGCTTAGCGCGATGGGCACGCGCCTCGTGCGCGTGTTTGCGTGTGCGCGCAGGAGCGCGTTTTGACAACAACGTGACGCTTGTGGCAAACACGCTTCTCTTTCTGCATGGAGACCCAGTTCCCGCCGTCGTCGCCTGTGCGGGAGGCCGTGAGCAAGGGCGCCGAGCCGGCGCCGCCGGCCGCGGTGCCGCAGTACCCCACGCCGCAGCCGTCCTCCACCTTCCGCTCCTCGTCGCCTGTGCGCGAGCACGCCGACTCGCCCGCCGCCAAGCGGGTGCGGTTCTCGACGCCGCCGCTTCCGTTCACGGTGCGGCTGCCGTACCACGACGTCACGCGCGTGGTGATCCCGCCGCCGGGCTCGTCCGTGCTCATTGGGCGCCTGCTGCAGCGGTGCCAGTACCCCGTCAACCCGCACAACCGCTTGGTGCTGCGCGTGCACGTGGTGGTTGCTGGCGGCGCCACCACCGCCACCGTCACGTGCGTGGGCCACAACGGCGTGCATCTCACGGTGCCGCGGCGCGTGAACGTGCGCTATGCGGGCGGGCGCCAGCACTACGTGGGCACTGTGGGCGAGGGGGTGCCGTTCGGGGAGGTGGCCGAGTTGGGGGTGCTGGCGCAGCCGCGGGCGGTGGTGGAGAACGCCACGACGCAGGTGTTCATCTTGAAGGGCGAGAGCTTGACGGTGCCGCGGATGGACGGCTTGTTGGTGGACATCCGGGGGGAGAGCGTGTTGTTGGAGGAGGAGGACAGGGAGTGCACCGACGACGAGGGGGAGGCGGAGGTGACACTTGCAAAGGTGGTGCCGCGGGAGGGCTGTGAGGCGGGGCCGCAGGCGAGCAGCGAGACGGCGCCGCGGGCAAGCCGTGAGGCGACGCCGACGTTCACGATCCACGAGGACGCACCGCGGGCAACGTCCACGCCGGCTGCGACCCCGCCGCGGGTGCTTGCGCCCGTGAGCGTGCAGGCGCGGATGGCCAAGGGGGCGGTGAAGTGCGAGGAGGAGCGCGTGGCGGCGGTGCAGGTGCAGCTCAAGAGCACGGCTCCGGAGCATGCGGTGGCGCCGGTGGAGGAGCACGCGGGGGAGGCGCCCAAGAGCGTGGCACCGGAGCACGCTGCGGTGAAGGGCGAAGCCCCCCCGCCTCTCGAGCGCACGTTCACGGCGCTGCCGGTGCCGTCGCCGCTGGACCTTCCGCCGAACCTCCACCAGATCAAGCACATCCTCATCAACCACCTCGCGTTCTCGCGGCTCGCGTCGACCCCGTTGTCGGCGCTCGCCGACGTGAGCCACGCAACCGCGGCACTCAGCCGGACACAGTTGCGGGCGGTGGTGCAAGACACGCCGTGCCTCGGGGTGATCTACCGCGAGGGCAAGGACGCGGCCGGGAAGGCGTTGGACGAGGAGTTCTACTACGTGCCGGAGGCGGACACGGACGCCGAGCGCCGCGAGCTCGTGCTGAACCTGCGCGGTGGCAAGCTGTTGCGGAGCTGCCGCAAGGTGCACAAGCAGTACTTCTGGAAGAAGCCCGCACGGCGCTAGCGGGCACGTGCACAGGGCATCACACGTGACATAGGGCTTCATTTTAACCGTCACACACACATTTTGAGCGCGGCACGCACCCCACCGACTTGAAAAAATATCGAGCGGGCAGTCTCTCCCTCCACACATCATCCACCATGGGTAAGGGTACTCCGTCGTTCGGTAAGCGCCACAACAAGTCGCACGTGCTCTGCAACCGTTGCGGCCGCCGCTCCTTCCACGCCCAGAAGAAGACCTGCGCGGCCTGCGGCTACCCGGCCGCCAAGTTGAGATCCCACAACTGGGCTCTCAAGGCCAAGAGACGGCACACCACCGGTACTGGCCGCATGCAGTACCTCAAGCACGTGTCTCGGAGATTCAAGAACGGTTTCCAGTCTGGTGTCGCTGTGGCCCAGAAGCTGGAGTAAGTCGGAGTTACGGGTTGATAGGAATGAAGAGCCTTGAAGCATTGCGTAGGGGGATGGGGCTGCGGTGGGGCGGGGCAAGCGGGGCGGAGCAGGAGCCGACTCGAGGCTGCTTATGCTATGTGGTGCTACTCTACGCGCCGTCCACGCTGCCGTACCCCTCCTCGCCCTCCTCGAGCACCAACTTGGCCTCGGCCATAATACCGTCCCAGTCGCTCCACCACACCAACCCCATCTCCACCACCGCGCTCACGAGCACCGCGCACGCCAACCCCATCCACAACCCGCGCACCTCCAACTTGGCCGCAAACCCGAGGAGCAACGCCCCCGGGAGCGCCACCAAGTAGTACGTGCCCACCGACAAGATGCCGCCAATGCGCTGCCGGCCCTGGCCCCGCAACACGCCCGCAAAGTTCACGTTGAAGCAGTCAAAGATCTGGTCCACCGCAAGCACCACGATCGCGCTCGCCGCAAGCTCCACCGTCAGCTCGTCCGGCGTGAACATGCGCGCGAGCACACGCCGCCCGAAGAAGAGGATCAGGAAGATGGCCGTCGCCATCACGCACGACACGCCGTACGCAATCCGCGTAATCACCTCCGCGTTGTGGCGCTGCTGCGACCCCACGTAGTACGCGACGCGTGTGCTGATGGCCACCGCCACCGCAAACGGGATCTGGAACACCAAGCTGCCCAAGCTGCTCGTGATACTCTGCGCCGCCAACTGCTCCGTGCCAAACGCCGACAGCATGAGCGTGAGCGCCTCGAAGATGGAGATCTCGCCAAGCACCATCACAATGCCGGGGAGCGCCAACCGCCGGATCGGCCGCCCCGACTCCCACCGGAACGCGTCGCGGAGGTCCAAGCCGCCCCAGCACTGGCGGCCGTCCACGAGCACCACGTAGAGAAAGAGAAAGAGCGCCATGAGCGTGTACACCGCCGCCACCGCGTACGGCGCGCCGTTGTACCCCAAGCCCGTCCCGTGCACCAACCACATGTTCAACCCCCAGTTGATGGGCGTCACCAACACCAACACGTACGTGCACGAGTTGAACAAGCGCTGTGCCTGCACAAAGCGCTTGCCGCACTCAAAGAGAATGAAGCCGGGCGTGCCCAAGGCGATCCGCCGCATGTACGCCTGGGCCATGTCGCACAAGACGGGGTCGTCCACAAACACCGCGAGAAGCGTCCCGCTGAACCACCACACCACCAGCATCGGCACGAGCATGCACATCATCATCGCCACGCCGCGCTGGAAGTACGTGCCCACGAGCGTGTGGTTGCCCGACCCGTACGCCTGCGCGCAGAGCGTGTCGAGCGACGTCGTCATGCCCTCGAAGATGGCGAGGCCCGTGATGTTGAACGTCATGATGGCCAACAGCGCCAGCGCGAGCTCCGTCGACCCGAGCTGGCCCACCACGAGAAGCGACGTGATCGGAAGAAGGTACTGCAAGAAGAACGTCACCACCAACGGCACCGACAGCGTCACAATGTACCCAAGCTCGCGCCGCACCGTCGTGCGGCCCCGCAGCGTCTGCGGCTGGAGGTTCAACAGCGCCGCAAACAGATACAGGTGCGCCGCGCCGCGCATGCCGTTGGCGGCGTTCGGCCCGAGGATGAGGAGCGGGTCGGCAAACGGCACGCTCGGCGCGTCCTCGTCGAGAAACGGGTCGTCCTCGAGCGAGTGTGACGAGGCGCCGCTGAGCAGCGCCATCAGCGGGCGCGCGGACGAGACAGACATGGGCGAGGGGCTTCGGCATGCATGCACACACAACCGCGCTCATCGCGGCGGGTTGCCCGATTCGGCAGGCTCATGCGCGCCGCGCGCGGCAGGGTCCGCGGGATACAATGTGGCCACGAGCACGTCGAGGAGCGCCACCACGAGCGCGCGGTTCGCGGCAGGACGGTCGAACCCGTGGAGAAACGCGCGGTAGTCGGCCGGCGTGAAGAGGAGCCGGCCCGCGAGGCCCAGCGCCGCGCCGAGCTTCCCGGCCACCTCCTCCACCAACGCCGCCTTTTCCGCCGCGCTCGGCTCCACCCGCGGCGGGCCCATGGCGGTGTCGCTGGGGAACAAGACGCGGCGGAGTGCGCTCAACGCGGCGCACACCGTCCCCTCTGTGAGCACGTTCCTGGCGGCCTTGCGCGCCACGCCCGCCAACACGCCGTCCACGCGCGGGCTCGTCCAGGGAAAGAGCCGCACGCCCGCGTGCACCAACGGCCGCCGCCGCAGCAACTCCACCAACGTGCCCACAAACAGAAAGAACCGGCTCGCCGCCACGGGCGCGTCGCTCGACGACGTGACAATGTACGACGACACCAGGCGGAACGCCCGCCCGAGGCGCGTCCACACCGGCACCGGCGCCTCCGGCTCCTTGCGCTGCGCCAACCCGCACGCGCTGCCCACCGCCTCCCACCAAAAGTAGTCCTGCGAGAGCTTTTCAACCACCTGCGAGAGCACCATCGTGAAGGCCGAGTCGAGGAAGGCGGCGGCAAGGCTGCTGGCGCAGAGGTCCGTGGGGAGCGAGTTGGCCATCACCACACCGGCCACCGCCGAGAGGTACGCCTCAAGGGCGCCGGCGCCGTTGACAAATGCCAGATGGCGCGTCTCCTCGAGAAACGCCGTGTCGTCTCCGTCGCCCTCACGCGGGGGATCGCCGCGCCGGAGATGCTCCACGTGGCTCTCGAGCACGGCACCCAAGCGGTCCGCCAACACGAACCCGTCCACGCGGCGCATCCGCTCCTCCAAGTCCCGCGTCAAGTGGGCGAGGTTGCCGACGATCTCCATCACGAGCTCCTGGTCGTCCAGCACCCGCAGGTACCACAGCACCACAAACTGGTTGAGAAGAAGCCCCACAAGCGCAAAGAGCCGGAGATCGACCGCCAGCGACAGCGTCATGGCCGGGAGCACGTCCTGCGGCGCAGAGGCGTCGCCGGGGTGGAGAAGCTGCCGCACGAGCTGTGTGAGGTACGCCGGCGTGTCCTCCGCCGGGCGCGGTGCTTCCTCCCGCCTGGCTGCCGGCGCCGGCCGCGCCGGCCTGGCCCGCACCGCCCGGTGCGACGCGAGATAGTGCGGCGACCGCTTGCTCATGTCGCGGCACCAGGTGGGTATGTGCAGGTGTGTCCGCACCGGGCCGGACGCGCCAGCATGCAGGGCGCTGCGGGCCTGCGCAGACGCCTGCCGGTGTTAGGGCTCGGCCGCCACTGCTTCTTCCCATGGCCGGCTACGACATTGCGGAGCACTTGGTGGAGCTCCCGTACCTCGTGCTTGTGGAGATCTTTGCGCGGCTTCCGCGCAGCACCGCGGCACTCTACCGTGGGTGCAGTCTGTGGGAGGTGCGCGAGTTGGCGCGCCGCCGCGCGTGGCAGAACGTGGTGGTGCGGTACAACGGCCAGGCTCGTGAGATGCACCCCGAGTACGCCGATGCAATGCCCGTTGATCTTGACACCTTCAAGCAGATGGTGGAGAGCGACACGTCGCCGCCGGGCCGCATCCAGTTGCTCGTGCTCCCCATTTTGAGAAGCACGCTTCCGGACATTGCCACGTGGCGGGAGTACATCGAGAGGCATGCCACGTCCGTGAAGCTCGATATCGGGTTCCCGTGCCGCCACCACTTGATTCTGGCCATATCGTTTGCCCAGGCCCTCTCCAACACGACGTGGATCGAGTACTCGCCCTCCACGCCCGAAGCCTACGAGCCTGACCCGCACCAGTTTTCAATGCTCCCAGCCCGGGTGCACCGAGTGGATACCAGCTCCAGGCTCTTGAGATACGGGCCCCTCGTGTTTTCCGAGACGATCACTACGCTCGGGTTGCAGTTCGACTTCCCAGTCTCCAGCAGCTTTCCCCGTTTGCCGGCCTCGGTGCGCCGACTCTTTCTCAGAGGAATACGGTGCCTAGACTTTACCCCATTGGTTGCCCACCTTCCCGAGCTCTTGATTGAGTTGCAGGTCGAGCGCCAGGACGAACTTTTACAGCTCGAGACGTGCTGCATTCTGAAGGACGGTGCCGCAGCCCTCCCGCTGCTGTTGGTCAGGCACAACTTGAACGTGCTTGACAGCGACGTGAGAAGCTCGGCGTACTTGACCAGGAGCACAGAGACGCAGCGCTGGAAGGCGGTTCTCATCGAAGGCGCGGACTACCTGCAGTACCGGCCGCCGCCGGGAGTCGAGGACGTGGAGATTGTGACGGAGGACCGATACATTTCAAACGATCCGATCGCACTGCTTGTTCCCACGTTCACGGACGCAAAGCGGATGCAGCTCCGGGACTGCAACTTGAACAGAATGCGGATGAAGGGCCCGTTGCCGAGGCTCGAGGAGTTGAGCCTCGACGGGTGCGCCAAGCTCATGCAGTGCAAGTGGCCGTTTGCCGCGAACGTCACCAAGTTGGCCACAAGAGGGTGCCGGATGTTGGCGTTCCCGCCGGCGTTCAAGCAGCTCAAGCAGTTGGAGGAGTTGGACGCGAGCGACAATAACTTGCCGATCGTGGGGGTGGATTTTCTGGTGCTCCCCCCGGGGATCAAGAAGTTGGGCCTTCACGACAACAGGGGGAACCCGCTCCCGGCACACAAGCGGCAAAAGACGGCCAATGGCGACAAGGGCGGGCATGGGGCAGTGGACTTTACGCATTTCGTCGCGTTGGAGTCGCTCGACATTCTGGGCTGCAAGCTCGAGGATTTGACCGGGCTCACGCTCCCCGACAGCCTCAAACAGCTCAGAATGGCCGATAACCGGTATCAACTGCTACAACCAGGCGGCTTGGTGTTGCCCCCCGCGCTCGAGAGTTTCAACATCAGCCTGCTGAGTTTCGAGAGCTGGTGGAAGATTGTGCTCCCTGAGAAGGTGAAGAGTGTGGACTTTACCCACATGCGGGCCTGCGACGTGCCCGCTGCGTTGAGACTCCCCCCGGCGGTCGAGGAGCTTTGGTTGAGCAACTGCAGACTCACCGACTTGGAGCTTCTTTGTCTTCCCGCGAGCCTCAAGCGGTTGGGCCTCGAGGGAAACCGGGTGGACTCGACGCGGCGGGGATACGCCTTCCCGCCAGCGCTTGAGCGGCTCACCCTCAAGTGCCACCTGCTCGATTTTGTCAAGGGCCTTGTGCTCCCCGGGTCTCTCCAGCGGTTGGAATTGCAACACGTGCGTGGGAAGGGCAAGGCGGGACCGCTCGTGCTCCCGCCCAACCTCCAGACGCTCGTGTTGAAGGACTGGCACATCTACGGCTTTGACAAGCTCGTGTTTCCGCCCCTGCTTCGCAGGATGGACTTGGACGGGTGCAATGTCCAGAGCACTGCATCGGAGCTCGTGTTGCCCGAGGGCCTTCGGGAGTTTAGCGCGATGGCAGCCAACATCGTGGACATCACCAAGTTCACCTTTCCGGCATCGCTCGCTGCGTTGGACTTGTCCCGCAACGACTTCGATGCCCTGGTCGACTACGCGTGGCCGCCCGACTGCGACGTGTGGCTTCACCGCGTCCCCCACGCCCACCTCGCCGCCGCCCTCCAGCCCGCCTTCCGTCTCCACGCCGAGCCCCGCCCCACACACTAGCCATTCCACGCCGTCACGTGCACGGGTCACGCCGTCGTGCGCGCACCGCCGAAAACCCCACGCCATGCGGGGTGCATATGCCACGATCTGCACCCCGCCGCCGCGCCGCGTTCCGTCTCCGCGCTCCCACCCTCCACTCCCGCCGTGCGCATGTCCGACTTCAGCGAGGCTCTCTGCGACCGCCTCGCGCGGCTTCTGATGCTGCCGGACTCGGCGCGCCCCAACCCCTTTGCGCGCCGCCCCTCCACCGCGCTGGCCACCATCCCGCCACCGTTCGACCCGCTCAGCACGGGCACCTTCACTCTCCCCGAGGAGCTCCAGGGTGGCGTCAGCAACATCAGCTCGCGCCGGCCGTCCTTTGCCGCCGAGATGCACCACGACGTGTGGGCGCCCTGGGAGCCGCAGCCGCTCGCGAACCCGCCGGCGCGACGCCTGCTGGTGTACAGTCAGCCGCCACCGCCGGCGATGGTCGAGCTCGAGGACGGTCTTCTCCTCAACAACCTGTTCATCATGGTGCTGCGCGCCATGAAGGCCATCTACACACAGGCCGAGCCGTACTTTGGGTCGCTGGACACGGCCGACGAGTTCACCGCGCTCGTGGACGCGCTTGTTGTGCGCGAGCCGGTGGCGCGCTTGGTGCAGTATCTCCGGTCGCTGAACAACCTCCACATGCGCCGCCGCGGTGCGCAGTCGCTCACGCTCGTCGCGAACAAGAACGGCCGCATGGAGATTCTCTGTTTGCCGAACCTGAACCTCTTTCTCCAGAAGCGGGACTTGGTGGTGGTGGACGGCGACCGCGGCAAGGACCTCTGCATGGTGCTCAAACCGTTGGTCGATCTCCAGTGGGCCGTCTTGTTCAACTTTCTCAAGAAGCGCGAGCACCTCAAGAGCCTCGAGACACGACGCGACCGGGGCGCGCCGCAGGACGACAACGAGTTCATGGTGCTGTTGCCTACCAAGCAGGTGCTCCGCTTTGCAACCAGTCCCGAGGTCTACGCCTTGTTGGTCAAGTACCAGCTGGAGAGCGCTGCGTTCCTGTTGGCGCAGCACAAGGTGGCGCAGCTGGCGCTCCCGTTGCAGTTGGTGGGCAGCGAGTACCAGTTTGACTACAAGAAGTTGATCTTCTACTACTTTGCTGACTTTACGCGCTGCGACTTTCGCCAGTTGATCAAGGAGTTGTTCAAGGTGTACAAGACGCGCATCTGGTTGTGCGCAGTGTTGCCGTACTTTGCGGGCCCGCGCGGCCTTTTCGAGGCGGAGCAGCCCGTTCCGTTGCCAACCGGCGGCCTGTTGCAGGAGTTGGCGGCGTTGCGTCCGAACGACTTCCACACGCGCAACATGTTGTGGCTCGCGCGCCAGCTCGCGAGCGAGGTGGACGAGGGCCGGTTGCCCGACGCCGGCCCCATGCCCCGCGGCTCCGTCCCCTGGGAACATCCAGGGCACGCACGTTGATAGAGGACGCGTCTGGCATCGTGTTCATTGGACCTACACCTCGATGGAGACGTCGTTGACGCGGACCACCACCTTGGGGGCGGCAGTCTCCGGCGCGGTCTCCGGCGCAGTCGCTGGCGCGGCTGCGGGGGGCGCCGCCGGGATGAAGGTGGGCCCCGTGGTCTCGGTAATGTCGCCGTAGCCCCACTGGGTCAACATCAGCACAAACGCCGTCGCCAACACCACCTCGCGGTCCACCGCGCGCTCGTCGACCAACACCTCAAAGTCGAACTTGAACTGGCGGAGAAGCTTCACCTTGGCAACACGCTCGCGCACCTCCTCCTGACGCGCGCCCGGGTTCACGACCCGCTCGAGCGTCTTGGTGTCGCGCAGCCACAGGTACTTGCCGTCGGCGAGCACAAACAGGCGGTGGCGGCCGCCCAAGCCGCTGTCGCGCGAGATGGCGCGGTGCTCCAAGCCCTGCTTGCGGTGCCACAGCACGGCGGTGGCAAAGAAGCCGGCGCGCACCGCCGCCACCTCGTGGCGGTGCGGGAACAGGCGCATGGCCCACACCGGGTTGAGCGGCAGCTTGCGCTCGAACGTGTACACCTTGGTGCCGTCGCGCGCAAACACGTTCACGGCGTTGTGGCGGTCGAAGCGGTCGCGGCGCACAAAGTACCCGGCGGTCGGCACGAGCGGCACCACCAGCGCCTCCAGGAAGCGGAGGCCGGCGAGGCGGTCGAGGCCGAGGTGCTGCTGCACATACGTGTTGGCCGTGGCGGCGGCGCCGACGACGTACACGGCGGGGGACTCGAAGAAGGGCATAGCAGAGGTGGGAGCGCGGCGGCGGCGGCGGCCAGGGGTGCTCTTATAGTGGGCGGCGGCGGGTATCCGCAGCGGGTACACAAAGCACGCGTCAATTCAAGCTACACGGGCGGCTGGAGCCACGGTCAGTAGATCCCCCACGCGTCCTCACAGCCGTGGCAGAACTTGGAGCACGCCACGCTGGCGCTCAAGGGGTAGCTGCTCAAGCCGATGCGCTCGTCGACCCACTCGTCGGCAAAGGTGTCCTCGCCGCGCGCCATGGCGCCGACAAACACGCATATGCTCTCGTCCGTGTCCAAGGTCTCGACGTAGTCCTGCACGCGCTGGATCTTGGCGTCGAACGACAAGGTCACCTTGCGGCACTTGGTGGGCAAGTGCTTGGTGATGGGGTTCTCGATCACGCGCAACAACTTCTCCTCCAGGTTCACCAGCCGGATCGACAACTTGTGGAGAAGCTGCACCATCAAGCCGCTGAAGCGCTTGAACGTCCGCGGGATGCGCACCAGCGGGTTCACCTCGATGAGCACGCCACGCGCCGTCTGGATGTACACCTGCAACTTGCCCGCCTTGTTGATCGGCAGGTCCAACAACGTGAGGAGACACTGGTGCGTGATGTCCGGGCGCGCCTCCGCAATGTCGCGGCCCATCTTCCGGAGCAACCCCTGGTGGTCGTCGCAGTTGAGAAGCGCGTACTTGTCGCCGCCGCCGCCGCTCACCTTGTGCGTCTCGAGACACGCCTGCGAGAGCACCACGATGAGCCGCTGTGTCACCTTGTCGTTGCGCGTGAGCACCTTGGGGGCCTGCGGCACCAACAGCGCGGGGAGCGCCGCGGGCGGGGCCGGCGCCGGGCTGGTGTCGTCTGCCATGAAAAGTTTCGATGAGATGCGTGCGCGGCGCACGTCGCGGCGCACATGGAGAGCGACTTTTGCTTCAGCGACGGCTCGTTCGCGGACTCGCTCGACGAGGACGAGTTGGTGGCATTGACGGCGCGGCCGGTTGCCGCCGGAGCGCCTGTCGAGTCCGGCGACGCGACGCCCGCGCCGCCCGTCCTTTCCGCGCCGCCCGCCGCCGCCGCGCCGCTGATCACCACTGCGCAGGGCGAGGTGGCGATTCTCCGCGCCCGCTTGGCGGCGCTCGAGGCGGCCAAGAACCGCGAGATCCAGCAGCTTGCGGAGCAGAACCGGGCCTTGGTGGCCAACTACGAGAGCACCACCGCGGCGCTCGAGCAGCGCGCGCGCCAGTTGGCCGACGAGAAGAAGGTGTTGGAGGTGCAGGTGGGCCACGACAGCAAGCGCCGCCGCGTCGTCGAGGAGCGCGTCACGGTCGTCAAGCAGCTCGCCCAGGACGACCGTGTCGAGTTTGGGCGTGTTGTGCAGAACGCCGCCCTCCCCGGCAGCAGCGCCACCTGCTGGGACGTGTACGTGCGCCACGGCGGCGGCGGTGCGGCGGCGACTGCGTTGCAGCGGGCGTTGGCGACACACCCGCTCCCCGAGGTGGTGGCGGCGTGGCTAGCGGCCTTGACGCAGGCGCTCGAGACACAGGCGTCTCCGTGGGTCGCGGAGCTCGCGCGGACCGCCATCGCCTTCCGGCCCGGCACCGTGTCGGTGCCCCGCGTGGCCGAGGCGGTGCTTGCGCTCGCCCGCGCCACCGTGGCCATTGTGCACACCACCGCCATCACGCCGCTTGCGCCGCGCAGCCGTCTTCTCCAGACCGGCACCCTCATAGCCTGTGCGCGGTTGTTGGAGTGCATCGGCGGCACGGCGCTCGCCCCGGCCCAGTCCGTCGTGGCGTCGGTGCTTCCGCGGCTTCTCTCGGTGCACAACTGCGCCGAGGTGGTGTTGCCGGCGGTGCGGATGGCGGGCAGCGCGCCGGAGTTGGCCCCGACCGTGGCGCGGCTCCTCGCGGTGCAGCTCCCGCCGTGTCCGTTGGGCAGCCCGTGGGGGCGGTGTCTCGACCACATAGTGGAGGGCGACGGTCCGGTGGAGCCGCCGCAGCCGGTGGGCGCGTCCATGCTCCCGCTCTACGCGTCGGTGCTCTCGGTGCTCGCGGATATGCGCGCGCTGGATCCGGGCCACCTCCGGCAGATTGTGCAGTTTGCGGCGGAGCAGCAGGAGACGACGCTCCGCGCGCCGGCTAAAGACACGGCGCGGCGCGTGCGGCTCGTGGCGCAGCTGATTGCGGCGGTGCACGCGGCGTGGGTGTCGGAGCCGGGCCAGGCGGTGCTGGCGGCGCGCGACACGCTCCATCTCTTGGGGGTGGTGCTTGCGCGGGTGGGGTTTGGCGGCGGGACGGTGTACGACGAGAGCACGGTGGCGTTGGCGCGAGAGGTGTTGGAGGTGATCACGACGGGCGGCGAGGCGGACGAGGTGTGGGAGAGCATGGACGGGGCGGCGGCGTAGACGCGGGGCGGCGCTCCGCAGCACCAACACGGTCCTGGCGACAAGTTGGGTGTATTAACATCGCTACGCACGGGGCCGCACGCTGTCGAACCAGCGGTGCATCATGGCCTCCTTGGCGGTCAAGCGCTCCTGGTGGTCGTACCGCAACAACCTGTCGATAAAGTCCACGCCGTCGTCGGTCACCAAGTGCTGGTTCTTGGGGTTGACGAAGCGGCTCCAGGGCTTGCGCTCGTAGTGGCCCAAGTCCTCGTACTCCACGCCCAAGGCGAGGTTGTACTTTCTCAAGTAGGCGTTCAAGCCGTCGGTGCCCAAGACACGGGCAATCTGCACCAACTGGTCGGTGTTGCTCTTGCCGTGGAAGAAGGGGTCCTTCTTGAACACCATGGCGGCCAACATGGCGCCCAAGCTCCACAAGTCGAGGGAGTAGTCGTAGAGACGCATGTTGACCAACAACTCGGGACCCTTGAAGCAGCGCAGAGCGACGCGCACGTTGTACTCGGTGCCCGGGTGGTAAAAGTCGGCCAACCCCCAGTCGATGAGCTTGAGCTTGCGGGCTGTGTGGTCGATCATGACGTTGTGGGGCTTGACGTCGCGGTGCATGATGCCCATCAGGTGGGCGTAGTCGAGCGCCTGGAGGAGCTCGTACATGTAGAAGCGGACGTCGGCGTCGGTGAAGGTGGGGTAGAGGGTGCGGAAGTCGATGTTGTTGACGTGTTCAAACACAAGCGCCGGCGTCTTGGAGCGCGGGTCTCGCACCACGTCCAACAACAGAATGATGTTGGGGCCGTCGACCAAGTTCTGGAGAATCTTGATCTCGCGCTTGATCTTCATCTTCTTGACCGGCTTGAGCACCTTCACGACGACCGTCTGCGCCGTGGGGAGCGCCACGCCCTGGAACACCTCCAGGTACTTGCCGCGGCCGATGCGCTTCGTCACCTCGTAGTTCTCCTGCGTGCGCCACACGATCAGCGTGTTGTCATAGTCCCAGTACAGCTGCGGCTTGTTCTGGTTCGCGTCCGCGTACACGCGTGCAACCAGCATCGTCGGCGAAATGGGGAGGCGTCGCGAGGAATGGGGCAAAAACTGCGGCGTCCTCCTGCACCCAGCGCATGTGCCTCCTGCACCCAGCGTCCCCGCGGTCGTGTGCTTATCGTATTATTCTGGGGTCGCCCTGCGACAATGACGTCATTCTCCTCCCGCGCTAGAACCCTAGCTGGGACATGCTGGCGTGGCGCACGTCGACGCAGCTGCCGCTCCACTCCGGGAGGCTCACCTCGCTGCCGCCCTTGTACGGCGGCGCGGCGGTGGGCGAGCTGAACGCCGTGTACGGGCTGCCGCCGCCGTCGCGCGGCGTCGCGCTCCGCGTCCACAGCTGGTGCGACACGATCGTGCTCGGGGTGCTCGGCAACGCGCTGCTCGGCTGCCCGACGCCCAACCCCACACGCAACACCTGCTCGGCAATGTAGTTCACCTGGGCGTTCTTCAACTGCCCGAGGTCCGCCTCCGCCAACTCCGCGTGTGCCATGTCGAGCACCGGCTTGAGCAACCCGCCCTGCCGGTGCACGTACTGGTTGATGGCGTGGCACACGCCGCTCTCCTGGTGCTTCTTCTGCACAAACTCCGACACCTTCGTGAGCGACGCGAGGAGGAGGAGCACGAGCGTCTTGACCTGCGCAAGCGACTCCGCGTTCCAGCCCTGGAGAAACACGTCCAGCAGCACGCCCGCCGGCGTCATCACCCGGTCCTGCGCGCCCGTCACGTCGCACGCGAGCTCGTGCGCCGCCACCGCCACCGTCAGCGGCGCAAAGGTGAGAAACGTGCGGTCGTAGAGCGCGAGCTCGATGAAGAAGCGCGCCACCGCCGCTGTCTGCGCCGACGCCTGCGCCCCGCGCCCGAGACACAAGTTGAGGCAGTCGTCGTACGTCGGCTGCGACAAGCTCCACTCCAACGTCAGCAAGATGTGGCGCTCCATCTGCATGAACATGGCCTCGTCGTACGTGCTCCGCGTGAGGTGCACCAACTCCGCCAACGTCGGCACGCGGCTCTTCTTGTCCTCGTACTTGGCGGCAATCCACAACGCCGTGCACCCCACCAACTGGTAGTGCTTCTTGAACACCACGCGCTTGGCGCAGTACCGGTCGATGATGCTCCACGCGAGAAAGTACGTCTGCAGCTGGAGCCGGAGCAGGTAGTGTGCCTCCAGGAGGAAGTCGAGGAGGTACGGCCGCATGTACCACTTCACCTCCGGCTGCATGTCAATGAGCGACACGTTCGTGGGGTACTGCTGCTCGAGCTCCGCGAGGTGCACGGGGATCTCGGCGGCGTACTCCGCGACAAGCGCGCGGTTGGCATTGCCCTCGAGCACCTCGAGCATGAGCGGGTGTGCCCGCGGCTGGCGGCGCGGGGGTCCAAGGAGGGTGTGGCGGGCCATGGTGCTAAGCGAGAGGAGAGGAGGTGCAGGCCGACAGCAGCGGGCCCGGCAGGGCAGGCCAGGCTGTTTTATACATTGTGCCCGGAGGAGCGTAAACACTGATGCAGGTGTATGTAAGGCTTATGCAAGGTGCTGCGCGGAGGTGGTATGTGGTGGTGCCAGAAAAGCGTGTCGTCCGTGTTCGGACGGACCGGGCACGCGCTCTGCCCGCCGCCGCCACGTGTCCCGGACCGCAGGCCGCCGGGGGACACCGCGCAGGCCTCGCCAACGCACTCCCCGGGCCGCGCGCGCGCCCCCTGTCCTGCTCCGCGCCGTTGATCCCGCCATTCCTGCCGACGCACCCGCCCCTGCACGCCACGCCCGCACGCTGGTGCTCCCGCGTATTGTGCGCGCCCGGCTGCAGCCCGCTGCGCCTGCCGCAGCGGCGCGCAGCCAGCAGGGGCATCCACGCGCCTTGCGCCAAATGCCTGTGGAACGGAACACACAGGCCGTCCGCTTTGGGCGCGCGTGCCACGCGCGCGGAATGGCGGGGCAACGGCGCGGCCGTGCGACGCTGGCGCGAGCGCTGGCCCGGGACGCTGGCGCGGCGCGGGGTGCACGGGTGCGGGGAACCGCCGCCCCATGTGCGCACCACGGGCGACAAAAGCGGGGACGCCGGCGCTAAGTGGCGGCGCCGGGGCTACATATGGCGGCGCTGTCCCCCGGGCAGGGCGCCGCCGCCATGATTCTCTCCAGCGGCAGCACCCGGTACGACGCCAGCAGCTTTGCCGACCGCCACCCGGGCGGCCGCGCCATTCTCGAGCAGTACGCCGACGAGGACGTGGTGGAGGTGATGCGCAGCGGCGCGCACCCCCACTCCGCACATGCGTATGCGATGCTCGACGAGCTCCGCATCGAGGACACGGACACCACGCGCTTCCGCGAGGAGGTGCCGACGTTCAAGACCATGACCACGCCCACCGACGCGGCCGCGGACTTTGCGCAGCACCAGTTCCTCAACCTCGAGGAGCCGCTTGTGCCGCAGATCTTGCGGGCGCGCTGGACGCGCGAGTTCTACTTGGACCAGGTGAACCGCCCGCGCTACTCGGCCAAGCCGGTGCGCTTGTACGACAGCTGGGCCATGGAGATGGCCACGCGGGCGGTGTGGTACGTGCAGGCGTCCTACGCCTTGGTGGTGGTGGCGACGGCGCGGCGCGCGCTCGCGCACATGTGCCCCGCGCGCTACCTCCAGATTGCCGTGCCCGCCTTGTTCGTGTGGACCTTGTTCGAGTACGTCATGCACCGCTACGCGCTCCACGTGGACAACGCGCTCCCGGACTACAACCAGCGGGTGTTTGCGTGGCACTTTTCGAACCACGGCGTCCACCACTTTCTCCCGATGGACGTGGCGCACACGCTGGCGCCGCCGTTGACGGTCGCGCTCCAGACACCGGTGATGTGGTTTCTCTTTTCGTTGGGCGGGCCGGTGGGCGAGGCCGTCTTCAGCGGCACCTTTGCGGGGTTCATGTTCTACGAGCAGTTCCACTTGTCGCTCCACATGATGCCGTCGGCGTGGCAGCCGTGGCGCGCGTTGGCACACTACGCCACGATGAAGCAGTACCACTTGAAGCACCACTACAAGAACTACGAGATGGGCTACGGCGTCACCACCAAGATCTGGGACCGGGTGTGGGGCACGGAGATGAACGAGGCCGCGGTGGTGAAGCAGAGCCCGGAAAAGTCCGCGGAGCGCGCGCCGGTGGCGGCGTAGGCCCCGCGCCCGTGGGGCGCAGATCGGCCGCGCCGCAGCAACAGGCCCCTGCTCGCAGAGATAGGCCACCCGCCCGTGCGGGCACGGATCAGCCGCACCGCGTGCGCAAGCGGCCCGGTTCCGGCCGCGCGCTAAGCCCCGATGCCGTATGTATGCCTTACTTGGTCGTGCCCCGCCCGGGGCCAGAGTCAGCACAAATCAGCACCCTCATTAGCAAAACCCTCCACGCAACCCCCACTTCTCCATGGCGCACTCTTCCACCGCGATCCTCTCCGTGTACGACAAGACGGGGCTTCTCGACCTCGCCAAGGGGCTCGTGGCCGCCAATGTGCGCATCCTTGCCTCCGGCGGCACCGCCCGCCTCCTTCGCGAGGCCTCCTTCCCCGTCGAGGACGTCTCTGCCATCACCCACGCCCCCGAGATGCTCGGCGGCCGCGTCAAGACCCTCCACCCCGCCGTCCACGGCGGCATTCTTGCCCGTGACATCGACCTGGACCTCGCCGACCTCCAGACCCAGCTGATCGAGAAGGTCGACTACGTCGTGTGCAACTTGTACCCCTTCAAGCAGACCGTCGCCCAGATCGGCGTCACCGTGGCCGAGGCCGTCGAGGAGATTGACATCGGCGGCGTCACCCTCCTCAGAGCCGCCGCCAAGAACCACGACCGCGTCACCATCCTCAGCGACCCCAAGGACTACCCCGTCTTCCTCAAGGAGCTCGCCGACGGCAAGGTGACCGCCGAGTCCCGCCAGCGTCTTGCCCTCAAGGCGTTCGAGCACACCGCCGACTACGACGCCGCCATTGCCGACTACTTCCGCAAGGAGTACTCCGAGGGCGTCGAGCAGCTCCCGCTCCGCTACGGCTGCAACCCCCACCAGAAGCCCGCCCAGGCCTACCTCGCCGAGCAGCCTCTCCCCTTCAAGGTGCTCAACGGCTCGCCCGGCTACATCAACCTTCTCGACGCCCTCAACGCGTGGCCCCTCGTGAAGGAGCTCTCGGCCGCCGTGGGTCTCCCCGCCGCCGCCTCCTTCAAGCACGTGTCGCCCGCCGGCGTGGCCGTGGGCCTCCCGCTCAGCGACCTCGAGAAGAAGATCTACTTTGTCGACGACATTGCCGACTTGTCCCCCTTGGCCAACGCCTACGCCCGCGCCCGCGGTGCCGACCGCATGCTGTCCTTCGGCGACTTCATCGGTCTCTCCAACAAGGTCGACGTGCCCACCGCCAAGATCATCTCCCGCGAGGTGCTGGACGGTGTCATTGCCCCCGGCTACGAGCCCGAGGCCCTTGCCCTCTTGTCCAAGAAGAAGGGCGGCAAGTACTGCGTGCTCCAGATCGACCCCGAGTACGAGCCCGCCTCCGTGGAGAGCCGCACCGTGTACGGGGTGACCCTCCAGCAGCGCCGCAACGACGCCGTCATCTCCGCCACCTCCTCCTTCACGCAGATTGCCTCCAAGGAGAAGACCCTCCTGGAGCAGGCCAAGATCGACTTGACCGTCGCCACCATCGCCCTCAAGTACACCCAGAGCAACCTGGTGGCGTACGCCTCCAAGGGCATGGTTGTGGGCCTCGGCGCCGGCCAGCAGAGCCGCATCCACTGCACCCGCCTCGCCGGCGACAAGGCCGACAACTGGTGGTTGAGACACCACCCGCGCGTGGTGGGTCTCCAGTGGAAGAAGGGCGTCAAGAGACAGGACAAGGCCAACGTGATTGACTTGTTTGTCACCGGCCAGGTGCCCGAGGAGGGTCCCGGCAGAGAGGAGTGGGAGAGCAAGTTCGAGGAGGTGCCCGCGCAGTTGACCGCGGCCGAGAAGAAGGAGTGGCGCGCGCAGATGGACGACGCCGTCGTGAGCAGCGACGCCTTCTTCCCGTTCCCGGACAACGTGTACCGCGTGGCCGAGAGCGGCGTCAAGGTGGTGTGCGCGCCCTTGGGCAGCGTGATGGACACCGAGGTGTTGAAGGTCGTGGACGCCAAGGGCTTGGTGTTTGTGGAGAACGAGTTCAGATTGTTCCACCACTAGGTACGTGGTAACAGAGTTCTGTCTAGCTAGCATTCACTCGTCGTCCTCGATGACGCGACGCCGTTTGCGCGGCGCCACCTCCTCGTCGGACCCGGCCAGGGGCAGCAGCGGCGCCCGCGAGGGGGTCGGCGACTGCAGCTGCGAAGCCAGCTCCGCCCGCGGGTTCCCGTTCGCCCGCTCGTTCTCCGCCCGCAACGCCGCCTCCCGCGCAAAGAACGCCTCCTCGTTCTCGCTGTCGCTCGAGTCCTCCACAAACATCGAGCTGATGGGCATCTTCTTGGGCGCCGGCTCCTTCGCTGCCCCCACCACCCGCTGCTCGCCGCGTGGCCGCTTCTTGCCCAACCCCTTTGCGTTGGCCACCACCACCGCCTCGCGCTCCTCCCGCAAGTAGTCCTCCGCAACGCCGTCCTCCAACTCCACCGACGTCACAAGGTACTTGCCAATGAGCTCCCCGGCCTCTCGCAACTCCTCCTTGGTGACAAACTCGGGGAACACCGTTGGCGCGTGCGGCTCCTGCGCCACAGCAGCCCCGACCGTCTCCAACAAGAGCCGCAACACGCCGTTGCGCACCAACGCGCGCCGCATGGCCGCATCGCCCGTCACCACCAACTCCCCGCTGCCGTGCTTCGCGGCTGCGTTCGCCACCTCCGTGTGCGCAAACTCCGCAAACACCCGCTCGTCGCGGTCGATCAACGCCGCAACGCATATCGACACGCGCTCCTCGAGCGTGAGCCCCGGCCGCGCAAACTCCACGCGGTTCGCCACCACAAGCACCTCCACTTCCGTCTCCGCCGTGCTCCCGCCAAACAACACCTCCACAAACAAGCTGGGCCGCAGCTCGAGCTCGCGCGCAAGGTTGCGTGTGAGGTGCGCCACAAACTGCCACGTCGAGGTGGCGGCGCCAGGGAGCACAAGCTCGTGGAGCGTCTTGATCACGTCCAACCGGTAGAGAAGATGCTTGTCTGCCTCAAACGCAGCCGCGAGGAACCGCACCGCACGGTGCACCTGCTCGTCGCTGAGGTCCCGAAACCGCGCGAGGTGCGCTGCGTGCAACAGCACGCCGTCCGCGTGGATAAACGACTTGGCTGCGTCCTTCACAGGAAGCCCCTTCTTGACAAACAGCTGCACCGCCTTGCGCCAGAGATAGACCACGTCCACGAGCGCCGCCTGCATCTTGGGCGAGAACACCTGCGTGCGCCCGGCGTGGTGGACCGCTGCCGCGAGGCGCAAGGCACTGGGATCGCCGCAGATGCGCACAACGGCTGCGTGGGCGGCCGCGTCGCCGCGCCGGACAAGCGCCGAAAGCACCTGGCCAAGGGCAGAAACGGCCACGTGGAGAAGATCCCACTGGCGCACGTCGTGGGCCACGCGCACTGCCCGGAGAAGCGTCACGAGCGCCTCCATTGCAAAGGCATTCGACACGGCGTCGGCGTCGCTCTTCAGCGCGGCCGCGGCCGCCAAGAACCACGACACGAACGAGCAATACATGGCCGTGTCCTCGGGGTCCACTGCGTCGTCGGAGGCAAGGCTCCGCACCGCCTGCGCAAGCACCGGGTTGAAGGCGTTGGCAAGAAACCCCGTGGCAAACCCGGCCGCCGTGGCGTACACGTCGTCGTCCACGCGCACCGTGTCCTCGAAGTACGTGTCGCACTTGACGGTGGCCGCCAACGCGGTGCCCGGTTTCGCGCGCTTGGTGCCGTCGATCTTGGCCAACAGTGCCGGCACCAGCGAGAGGGCGCCGCTGCCGCTCACGGTGTACTGGGTGCCGTCGGTCTGGAGCGCGAGGAGCGTGCCGAAGCGGCCGTGGCGCGAGCTGGAGTTGACGAGCACCTCCTTCTTCAAGGCCGCCTCCTTGGCGAGGAGTCCGGCAAGCGGGTTGGCGCGCTCGCCCCACACCTCCAGCACCGCAAGCGGACGCACCAAGGCGTGGACCGTCCCGAGACACAACCACGGGAGCGTGTCGTCGGTGGCGGTGGCGGCAACGGCTGTGAGAAAGTCGAGGGCACGCGCGGCGCCAAACACGCGGATCGTTTCGCCCGGGAGCGTGCGGATGTCGGCAATGTTGCGGAGGAGCGCCACCACAAGTCCGAGAACACCGCGGTCGCGGCTGGTGCGCTGGCGCTCCTCGGTGGCAAGCACGGGCACAGCGAGCTGTAGCGCCAGCCGTAAGAGCTGCTCGTCGCAGAGGAGCCGCTTGGCGTCGATCTGCTGGCGCCGCACCACCTCCCAGCCGGCAATGTGCTCGCTGCGCCAGGTGAGCTGGGCCAACAACTCGGCGGCGGCGACGCGCACCTTGGCCACGACAGCACGGGACTGGCCCATTGCCGGGCCGTCGCCGGTGCTGCTTTTGAGAATGGTGACGAGGTCGGCCACAAGACGCGTCTCGCCGCACGCACGGGTCACCTCGAGCAGGTTCTGCGTGCGGTCGACCGCCACCATCCAGCGCTTGAGGTCCTTGAGCACGGCCCAGCAGTCGGCACCGAGGCGGTACTCGGGCGGGGTCGTCAGGTGGTCTGGCCCGCCGAGTGCCAGGCAGAGCACCGTGATGTGCGCCTTGAGAAGCGTGGTGTTGAGGGGCATGGCGCCGGGGCGAGGCAGGGCCGATGCGCTGCTGACGCGTGGGCGTTTTTGAGACGCGTCTGCGGCGCGCACGTGACGTGCGTGGTTGGGGTTTGGGTGGTGTCGCGGGGGCGGGGGTATATAGGGGGGGCGGGGGGCTGGCGGGGCGGTATGGACAAGTACGTGGTCTTGCTGGACGTGGGGGATATTACGATTACGGAGAGCACGACGGTGGCAGTGGTGGTGGAGACGGCAGCGGGGACGGCGGCGGGGACGGCAGCGACCGCGGCAGGAACGGGAGCAACGGGGGGTGCCGCGGGATCGGCGGCAACAACACAAACGGTGGTGTTTCTGACCACACCGACGGCCCTGTCGGTGGCGGGACCCGCGGTGGCCCCGGCCGCCACCGCGGCGACACCCGCGACTCCCCCTTCCAAGCTCCCAGCTCCTCCCGCCGGCAGCAGCCCCGCCCTCCACATCTCCCCACAGCTCCCCCCCTCATCGTCGCCTCCCACCGGTCTCATCGTCGCCATCGTCGTCCCCATCGCCGTTGTGCTCCTCCTCGCCGCCGCGTACCACCTCTGGAGAACCCGCCACCGCCGCCCCCCGTCGCCATTCGCCGAAAAGCACCTCCCCTCCGCCCTACTCTCCTCCGCCCCACCCCCCCGGACCCCGTTGTTTCTGCTCCAGCCGCCGCCAGGCGCCGCCGTCCGCTCGCACATTGTCCCCACCCCCACGTCCGCCGCGCGCCGCTGGTTCCGCGAGTCGGTCGCCGAGATCCACGACGACCGCCCCCACGACACCCGCTCGTACACCCACCCCCTCCGGCTCCCCACGCCCACGACCCTCCGCCTGTTCAAGCTCAAGAGCAGGGTCTAGCAGTAATGCACACAGCACGGCGACCGCGCAGCACGGTGCAGGACGCGCCCGCAACACGCATCCACGACACCCGCACGCCCATGTCGTACCAGCCGGTGGACGCCCTGTTGGGGAGCCAGTCGTTTGACCTCGACGACCTCCAGCGCCGCAGCGATGACAGCTCGTTCATCGTGTTGAACGAGGACCCCGGCGAGGAGGCAGAGGCCGCGCCCACGCTGTCGCTCAAGATGTCCTTCATGAACATGGCCAACTCCATTCTCGGCGCGGGCGTCATTGGCCAGCCGTACGCGATCCGGCAATGCGGCGTCGCCGGAGGCATTGTTGCGTTGGTGCTTCTAGCGTTCCTTGTGGACTGGACGCTCCGGCTCGTGGTGATCAACGGCAAGCTCCTGGGCCAGAAGCTGTACACGGCCACCGTGGCCCACTGCTTCGGCACGCCGGGGCGGTGGGCCATCTTGCTTGCACAGGGCTTGTTTGCCTACGGCGGCACCATGGCCTTCTTTGTCATCATCGGCGACACGGTGCCGCACGTGCTCCAGAGCTTTCTCGGCACCAGCGGCGCCGTGGGCTGGCTCACGGCCCGCAACACGGTGCTCGTCGTCACCACCGTGTGCGTGCTGTTTCCGTTGAGTCTCAGCCGCGACATCAGCCACTTGTCCAAGGCGTCGATGATGGCCTTGTTGGGGATGGTGGTGATCGTGGGCATCGTGTTGGTGCACGGGCCCCGCACCGCTCCCGAGCTCCGCGGCACCATCTCCGGCGCGCAGTGGATCGTCACCCCGCACTTGTTCCAGGGCGTTCTGGTGGTGCTGTTTGCGCTCGTGTGCCACCACAACACCATGTTCATCTTCAACTCGCTCCGCACGCCCACGTTGGACCGCTTTGCCCGGCTCACGCACATCTCGTGCGCCGTGGCCGCCGTGGTGTGTGGCGGCATGGGGCTCGGTGGGTTTGCCATCTTCGGCAGCCTCACCAAGGGCAATGTGCTCAACAACTTTGCCCCCGGCGACACCGCCGCGAACGTGGCGCGTCTCTTGTTCGGCCTCAACATGTTGACCACCATCCCGTTGGAGGTGTTTGTGGTGCGCGACGTGGTGCGCGACTTGGTCGACCCGCACTGGGAGCTTCCCGCGCACCACCATCTCGGCATCACCGCGTTCTTGGTGTTTTCGCCCATGACCGTCGCCTTGTTCACGTGCAACCTCGGCGCCATCCTCGAGTTGGCCGGCAGCACCACCGCCAGCGTCATGGCGTACATCCTCCCGCCCTTGTGCTTTCTCAAGATGAGCCCCGGCTTGCTGCTCCGCGAGCGCGTCGGCGTGTACGGCTGCGTGGCGTTTGGCTGTGCCATCCTCGTCGTGAGCAGCGCGCAGACCATCTACGGCGCGCTCCAGGGCAGCGAGCTGCACTGTGTCGTGTAGACCGCCGCGCGCCCACCCCGCTGCGCGCCCACCCCACCGCGTCCTGCCGCAGGGTCCGCGCCGCGTACGCACATCTCGTAAAATGCACGTCCCACCACCCGCTGCTCCCGACATGGCCCCGCCGACGTCCGACCTCTTGTTCGTGGCGCTCCTCTCGCTCGGGTTTCTTGCGGCCGAGTTCCACCCGCCGACCCCGCGCGCCTTCAGTCCCGCCGACCCCGCGATCGCCAACCCCTTCACCGTCCACGAGCGCGTGCCCGGCATTGTGTGTCTCGCGGTTGCCGCCTTCGTGCCGGCGGCCGCGGTCGCGGGCACCTTGTTCGTGCCGTTCAAGCCGTCGTCGTGGCACTCGCCCCAGCGGTGGGCCGCCCTCCACCGCGGACTCGTCGCGTTGGCGTTTGTCCTCGCGTTGAACGGTTTGACCACCGACTTGCTCAAGAACTGGATCGGCCGCCCGCGCCCGGACTTGCTCGCGCGCTGCGGCGCCCCGCCCACCACCAGCGTGCTTGTCACCATCGAGCAGTGCACCGCGCCGCTCGGTGCGGCCGTGCTCCAGGACGGCTTCCGCTCGTGCCCGTCGGGCCACACCTCGTTCGCGTTTGCGGGCTTGGGCTTTGCAGCGTGGTGGATCGGCACCCACCTGCGGGTGTTTGACCGCGGAGTGAGCGTGGGGTGGTTGTTGCTCGGGTGCGTGGCGCCGCTTCTCGGCGCGGCCTACATTGCCGCCTCGCGGTTGGTGGACTACCGCCACCACTTCGAGGACGTCTTCTTTGGCTTTGCGGTGGGGGTGGGGTGCTTGGGGTTGGGCGTGTTGAAGTACGGCAAGGGCGACGAGGCGCTGGATGCCACCCCGGTGCCGTCGTCACTCGTGTAGCGGATGAATGCATGTTCTAAAGAGCCCGGGGCCGGGACAGACGCCGGGCCTGGCTACTCCTCCAGGTCGATCATGTCCCACTCGCCCCAGCACATACCAATAAACCCCGCCATGATCACCGCAAAGCCAATCCACTGGCCGGCGCTGGTGGGGGCGCCCAAGAGCCACTCGACAATGCCCACGAACCAGATCAGCGACAAGGCGGTGACGCTGGCCACCGTGGGCAGCGTCAAGCTCAACAAGGCAAGAAAGCTCACGACAAACGTCATGTTGGCGACAATCAGCGACAAGATCAAGCCCCACGCGGCCGCCAGCGGCGGAGCGGCGATCGGGTGCACGGTAAAGTGGCCCACGATCATCGCCGGCACCAAGAAGGCCAAGGTGGCCAAGCTGAGGAGACAGGTGCAAAAGTTGGAAAAGGTGGCACGCTGGGTGGGCGTCACGGCCCTGCCCGGCGGGCGCACCTGGAACTGGGAGGGCCGGCCCGGCACGTCGTGGGAGTCGCGCGTGGTGATGGACTCGACGTCGAGCGTGTCCGAGAGGAGGGGGATCTGGCAGTGCTGCGGCAAGCCCATGTACTTGGCGTAGAGGCACTCGTACAAGCCGTACGCCACGGCGCCGATGGAGATGATGAGGTCGCCCCAGAGACGGTAGGGATACGCGCCGCGGTCGGAGTCGGGCAGGGAGTAGGAGACGACGACGACGCCGCCGACGGCCACAACAACCGAGGCAAGCTTGCGCCACTCGAACGCCTCCTTGAGCATGGGAATGGAAAAGAGATACGTCGTGAAGGTGGAGCAGTTGTAGATGGCCAGCACGTCGGCAGCGTGCAGAATCGTCATGGCCACGTACCAGGTGCCGCCCGCGGCATTGAGGACCATGACAATGGCGGCGCCGATCTTGGCGAGGCCGAGGAGCGCCGGGTCGCGGAGGTAGCTGCCGACCGTGGTGTGCACGGCGTGCTCGCCCGTGTCGGGCACAAGAACACGCGCCATCTGGAGCATCTGGTTGTGCAAGTCCCAGAGGGCGGTGCGGAAGGGCGTGGGCAGGCGGCTGTCGGTGAGCAGCGTGTATCCGCGGCTGCTGCGCCACCAGGCCTTGGTCGCGACAAAGAGCGCCTGCGCGATCCACACGCACCACCACGAGCCGTGTGTGATGGTGAGGAGGAGGATCGGCTCCTTCCAGTGGTACTTGTTGAGGAACGCGGTCGTCTCCGTCTGCACCACAAACGCCACGTTCTGCACGACAAAGAGCACCCCGATGAGGAGGGCTTTGGAGTGGGCCATGGCACAGAAACAGCGACGCGAGCGGTGTGGTTGCCAGCGCGCAGCGTTTTCGGCATGACGTCACGACCGCGCCGCGCCGCTCACGTGGCGTCCGCGTGACATGCACGTGGGCCCCGCGTGCGTCCCACGCCCGCGATATCTCCGGCCGCATGGGCCCTTGGCTCGGGCGTCGCTCCCCGGGGCGCACGCCTGCTCCATGGAGCTCCCGCGCGCGTCCGACGTGACGCCGAACGAGCTCGTGTGGCACGGTCCGTTCAACGTCCGCGAGCAGGACCGCTTGCTCCCCATCGCCAACAGTACGTGTGCCGCGCCCCGGTCCCTGCGTCCGCTAACACCAGTCACCCGGGTCATGAAGGCCGCCCTCCCGCTGCACGCCAAGTTGTCCAAGGAGAGCCGCGAGTGCGTCCAGGAGTGCGTCCTGGAGTTCATCTCCTTCATCACCTCCCAGGCTGCCGACGCGTGCTTGCAGGAGCTGCGCAAGACCCTCCACGGCGAGGACGTGTTGGAGGCAATGGCTGTCTTGGGCTTTGAGAACTACGCCGAGGTGTTGCGTGTCTACCTCGCGCGCTTCCGCGAGGCCGACGCCGACGAGGCCGAGGTGCGCCGACAGAAGCGGCGCGAGCGCGTCGCCCGCCGCAAGGCCCACGACCACGAAAACGCCAGTGCCAGCGGCGCCAGCGCCGACGCCGGCGACAGCGACTACTCCCTGGGCATTTCCCAGCCCTCGCCGTTCTACGACACCTTGTTCGAGTGACGCCCGCGGCGCCCCGCGCGCCTGTTTGTGGTGCGCGGCACGGCTCCCGCCGACACCCATGCGCCTGCTCCTCCTCCTTCCGGCGTGTGTCGCGTGCACGCTGTACATTGTAGAGCTCGAGCCCGGCACCGACACGGCCATCCTTGCCAACACCACCGCCTACGCTCTTGGAACCTTCCGCGCCGTCATGGCTGACTTCTCGCACGACGAGATCGCCGAGTGGGACCGCTCGCCCCACGCCAAGAGCATTCTGCTCGACCGCCACCTCGTGGCGTGCGACGTGCAGGAGCAGGCGCCCGTCCACCTTGTGCGCCTCTCGCTGGCGGGCCCCGTGGGGGACTCCGCCGACTACGTCTACGACGGCAGCGCCGGCATCGGCGTTGACGTCCACATCCTCGACTCGGGCATCGTGGCCACCCACCCGGAGCTCGCGGGCCGCGTCCACCGCATGGGCGACCACATCGGCGACGGCCAGGAGGACTCCAGCGGCCACGGCACGGCGTTGGCGGTGTTGGTGGCGGGCGAGACGTACGGCGTGGCCAAGAAGTGCAACGTCGTGAGCCACCACGTGACGGACCGCCGCGGCCGCTCCAAGCTCTCGCACATCCTCGCTGCCCTCCAGCTGGTGGTGGGCGAGCTGGCTGCCGGCCGCCGGCCCAGCGTCGTGCTCCTTGCGAGCGTCATGCGCCACAACCCGGTGCTCAACCACGCCGTGGAGCAGGTGGTGGCGGCGGGCATCCCCGTCGTGGTGGCGGCGGGCAACGACAACTCGCCCGCGTGTCGCTTCTCGCCCGCCAGCGTCAGCAGCGCCTTGACGGTGGCGTCCTTCAACGCGCACCAGGACCTGCTTGCGCGCTTCAGCAACTACGGGCCCTGCGTCGACGTGTTTGCGCCAGGCGTCAATGTGCAGTCGTCCGGGCCCACGGGCGCGCCCGTGGCCAGGAGCGGGACCAGCTACAGCGCCGGCATCGCCGCGGGACTCGTGGCGTACTTCATGGGCATGGGCAACAGCGGCAGCCAGGCGGTCGCCTCCGTCAAGCGGTTGCTGGAGGACGGCGTGTTGGGCGGCTGGAGCTTGTTCTGGAAGGTGGGCACGCCGAACAAGGTGGTGCACAACGGCGGCGGCCAGCCCTTCTGGTGACGCCGTCAGGCGGCGTGGTGCAAGCGGGCCGTCTCCATCCGCAAGTGTTCATTCGCCGCTACACGTAGATCCCCTGGGTGATCAACTGGAACTGGTCGTACAAGCGGGTGTAGTTGCTGCCAATGCTCTTGCCCACCAACACCTGCTCGACAAACGCGGCGCGCTCCTCCGCCGTGGCGGCCGGCATCAAGCGCTGCTTCAACAACTCGCTGGTGTTCTCGCCGGAGCCAAAGCACGGCAAGGACGAGTCCCGCTGCATCAACTCCACCATCGCCACAAGCTCGACCGCGTTCTCGCACACACAGAGAAAGCACTCCTTCACGAGCGTCTTGAAGCCGGCAAACACGGCGCTGTCAACACCGCCCATGAGCTCGACCCACTCCCACGGGAGCTTGAACGGCGCCGCCTCGAACCCCACGCCGCCCGGCAGGTTCAGGAGAAGAAAGCCAAAGTCGATGTGCACGAGGTGGCCGTCGTTGTCCAACATGATGTTGCCGTTGTGCCGGTCCTTGATCTGGAGCACGTAGCACGCCACCAGGTACGCCGCGAGCGACTTGACAAAGTTGTCGACGGCAAGCACGTGGCGCAGGCTCGACGCGTCGCCGTAGCTGCGCGCAAAGTGCTCCGCGAGCGACACGTACGGCGTCTTGGGGGTCTCGCCGCGCGCCACCTTCATCTCGTAGAGCGTCTTCTTGATGGAGTGGATCAGCAACGCGTCGGTGATGGTCTGCACAATGCCGTCCACGTGGCTCGTGCACAAGATGCGCATCTGCTTGGTCCACACGGCAATGCCCAGCCGCTTCCACATGTCCAGCATCATCTGGATGAGCTGGCACGCAAACGCCTCCTGTGTCAAGTCGTCGCCGCTCTTGACAATCACCAGACACAACTCCCAGTTGGGGAGGTGGCCGTACGGCAGGTTCTTGCGGATCTTGGCGCGCTTGGCCTGCCACGTCTCGCCGAGGTAGCTGTTGCCCGTCACCAAGATGTCGTTTTCCAACTTGCGGTTGCCCGCGTCCGCGTCCTGCGGGAGCGGCGGCGGGAGCGGCACGTGCTCGAAGCGGTCCTGGAGCAGCTGCATGTTGGAGATGATGCGCTGCGAGATGGCGGTCGAGTGCTGGGTGCCCGTGGTGCCGAGCTGCTGGAGCATGACGGTGGCGATGCGGATCTGCTCCGCAAGCGCGCCGGCCAGGTCGGGCGTCGTGGCGGTGGTGATGCCCGATGCGTTGAGCGTCTCCACCTCGGGCGTTGACGGGCGGGAGGTCGAGTCGAGATGGCGGTTCACGATCGACACAACGCTCACGTCGCCAAGGTCGGTCTCGACCGCGTCCTCTTCCTTTTTCCCGCCCTGCTGCTCGCGCTCGATGATTTTGCGGTTCGCCGGCAGGTCCGTGTCGAAGTCAAACTCGTCCGTGAGATACTCGATGTAGAGGAGAAACGGCACCCGCTCCGCCAGATTGAGCACTGCCGCCTCGCTGAGGTTGATTTTGAGGAGCTTGTGGAACCGCGGACGCATGGTGCTGCCCTTCGGGAGAAGCAACGGAATGTCCACCTCGGCGGGGAGCACCCGGTTGCAGAGCGCAAGCTCTGCCCGGAGCGTCGTGAGCCGCGCCTCCCGGGGCACCTGCAGCAACCGGTGCGAGATGGATGCAAGGGTCAGAAAGAGCAGGAGCTCCTTCTGGAAATAGTTTGTTGCGAGCGCGTGCCGGCGCTGCGACGGCGTGAGAAACGCATAGGGGATGGGGCGCGAGGCGCGTGCCGGCGCGGCCGGCGCCGACATGGAGCTCGCGCGGTTGAGCGTGCCCGTGGGGCTGGCGGGGGTCGAGGCGACAATCTCCAGCAGCACCGACAGAATCGACCGGCGGGCGGGGTCGTGCAGCGAATCGTCGTGGTGGATGTTGGGGAGCGACTTGTTGGACACCTGCACGCTGGCGTGCGCGTCGTCAATGGCGCCGGTGCTGTAGTTGCCGCCGCTCGGTCCGTACAACGACTTGGTGCGGCGGATGCCCGTGTTGATGCGCACGGGCTCCTCGCCGCCCAAGTCGCCGGCGCCCGCCGTCTTGCGGTTCTTTTTGGTCAAGTTGCGGGTCAACGCCTTTTGGTAGTTGGCCAACCGCAACATCATGGAGCGCTCGGCCCGGCCCTGTGTTTTGATGAGCGGGAGCGCGTGTGCGCCAATGCCAGGGAGCCCCACCATGCCCGCCACCACGCCCGCCAACACCACGGAGGGGTACATGTTCTCGCGCATCGGCTCCTCCTTGCGGAACATGGGCCCGGTCCCGTTGAACAAGACGTTCTGCAACAGGTTGATCATCTTGCGCGTGGTGCGGAATGCGTACAGCTCGGGGTCCAGCGCCACCTGTGCGAGGTGGCTCTGGAGCGTCCAAAAGGTGAGAATGCTGAAGTGGGGGTGCGTCTCGCACTGCGCGAGGACAAACTCCTCGAGCGCAAGCAGCGGTGTTGTCACCAGCACCACGAGCTGCACCAACTGCGGCACGAGAAACTCGAGCTGGTCGTAGGGATACGTCTCCAAGCGCGCAACAAGGTAGTGGTGGAGCCCGATGTTGTCGCTGGAGTGCACCAACGCGTCCACGCACTCGAGAATCGTGAACGCCGGGTCGTCAATCACGGCCTTGCTGAGCATAGAGAAAGAAATGACACGAAGACGGTTTTGTATGTAGGATATCTACCGCGTGAAGCGCGCGTGGCGGCCGCGGCCGCGGCCACGGTGCTCGGGCGGCGGCGGGTATGCTCCGTACGGGGGGACGCCGTGCGGGGGGGCGCCGTACATGTCCTCCGGCGGCGGGGGGTACGGAGGGGCGTGGGCGCCGAAGCCCTCCGGCGGCGGGGGGTACGGGTGGCCGAAGGGGCCGTAGTGGTGCTCGGGCGGGAAGTCGAAGGGTCCGGGCCGGCCGGGGTGGTCAAAGCGGGGGTGGCCAGGGGCCCAGGGGTGGGCGTGGCCGTGGGGGCCGCGGCCGAAGTCGCCAAAGCGGCCGTGATGGCCGCCAAAGTGGGCAAACATGCCTCTCCCGCCAAACCCCCCGAACCCGCCAAACCCACCTCTCCCCCCGAACCCGCCAAACCCACCTCTCCCCCCGAACCCGCCTCTCCCGCCTCTCCCTCCGAACCCGCCTCTCCCGCCTCTCCCGCGTCTCTCGCTGTACGACCGCTTCAGGCCGCGTCTCCCCTTCTTCTCCTCCTCCATCTCCTCCTCCTCCTCCCCCTCCTCCTCCATCTCCTCCGGAGTCAAGAGATCGTCCTCCTCCATGTCCACACCACGCCCCACCAACTCCTCCACGACGGCGTGGTACAACACCTGCAACTCCTCGTTGTTCAACTGGTTCAAGTCAACCTTGGTCATTTTCGTTGGGCAGTCGTGAGGCGGGCCCTCCCCCCGTTTAAATAGCGTGGTGTGGCGCGCGCGCCTCGGCTTTTGCTCATGCAAAAATGCCGCACGTCCTATATCCGAGCCAATCGGATGCCTCCGGCATTTGCTGAAAAGCAATTCCATGCACGCCACCAAACACCAGCCAATAGGAGCTCTCCGGCTTTTGCCACCGGCAGCAACCAAGCAACGAAAGCCGTAAAGCCCGGCTCAAAGCCGTAAAGCCCGGCCCGCCATCGCCACTCTCGGCCCGATGCCACAGCCCCCATCCGGCTCCGCGCACCCACGCTCCCGCACCTTGTCCGATATGTACATTCCCCCATACCCCCGGGCCGGGCCATATCTACGCGCGCGGTGTCGTGTGTACCGACAACAGCTGCATCTTCTTCCACCGCCGCGTGGACCCCTCGTAGCCCTCTTCCGGCTCCAGGCGGTAGAGCGTGCCCGTCTTGGGGTCCCGGAAAAACCGCATGTTCGGCAGCGGTTCTCCCCGCGGCTCGTACACCCCCACCTCGCCGTCGAGCAACTCCGTGTCGCTGTCCAAGTACTCGCCCATGTACTCCTTCGGCCCACAGAGAAGGTTCGCGATCAAGTAGTCCACCACCCGCTCCGGCGGCACCTGCGGCAGCGCGTGCGACCACAGCTTCTGCATCTCCGTGAACACCTTCATCACCACCGCGTCCCGCGGAAAGTACCAGTCCATCACCTGCCGCACGTCCACAAGCATCTGCGCCACGTTCGCCGCCATCGCCCGCTCGTCCCACAAGAGCGGCGGCAACGGGTACTCCTTCGACTCCTCGTGGGCCCGCCGGAGAAGCCGCTCGAGGTTCGCCGGCACCTTGGCACCCCCGTCAAGCTCCTCCACCATCGCCCGGAGGATGTACATGCCCGCCTTCTGGCTCTCGAGCCTGGTGCAGAGAAACAGCCGCACGTCTGCCACCACAATGCGCAACCACAGCTGCATGATCACCGTCCGGCCCCATCCCCCGCTCAGGCCCAGCACCTCCTTCCCGCCAGGACCGTAGATGGGCACCTGTGCCAACGCCTCGTCCCACAACCGGCTGTTGCCCTCGCGCGTCAAGTCGCTGAGCTCGTTCGCCCGCTCCAGCAACTCGGCGCACCCCGCGTCGTCAAGCCCGTTCTCAAGCACCAGGTCTGCGTTGCGCCGCAAGCTCTGTCGCGCCGCGTCCACCGCCGCCTCGAGAAGCTCCCGCTGGCGGAACAACTCCGCCTCGTGCTTCTTGGCCGTGGCCTGCTTCTCCTCCAACTCCCTTTCAAGTTGCTTCCGGAGCTCCCGGTTGTCCGACCCGTTCCGCGCCATGTTCGCCGCCGTCTTCATCCGCAACTCGGCCGTCACCGCGCGGTTCCGCCACGTCGTTGCCATCAGCAAGCACACCTTGAACGACACAAGGTCCTCGCGAAGCTTCTTGGCCGAGTAGCCGAGCTCGAGCACGCGCATGGCCCGCGTGTCCACGTCGTCCCGCATCTTCTCCTCGAGGTCCCGCGAAAACGGAAGCGCCCACGCATACGGCGTGTAGCCGTCGCTCCGAAGCTCGGGAGAAAGCCGCGACTCGAGAAACGCCGCCCGTCTCTCCTGGGCCCGCTTCTCCGCCGCCCCAACCACCTCCTGCCGCGTTTCTGCCAGCGCCGTCTTCCACGCCGCCCAGGCTTCCCGCGTGACCGCCTCCCAGTCGAGCGCCTTGTACTGGTACAACAGCCCCTCGCCGAGCTGGGAGTCAATCACAGCACAGACGTAGCTGCGGAGCAGCGCGCTCGCCGCCACGTACTCGGACACCGTGGCCAGGCGCTCGGCAATCTCTAGATACATGGGCGTCCACACCCGGGCCCACTGCTCAAAGATGCGGTACACGAGCATCTCCGAGAACTTCTCCATGTCGGGCCGCAAGGCCCGCCACGCCGTCTGCACCGCGTCGCGCGCATACAACGACACCGCGCGGCCGTACGGATCACCGTACACGGCGCCAAGCGTCATGACCTTGTCAATCGCACCGTACCCGCGCAAGAGCACCTGGTCCTCCTCCAGGGCCACGCCGTTCGTCCAGTGCACCGCCCGGAACGCCTCGAAGTTGGTCTTGACGGTGGGGTACCGCTTGGCGTACTTCTTCAGGTGGTGTTGGATCCACATGGGCAAGACAACGGCAAACGGCACGCGGCCCTGGCCCTGGTTCTTGATGCGGCCCTGGAGCCGCAACCACCCGTGGAGACTGCCAATGGTGCAGAGCCGGACAAACTCCTCGCGGTACGCGGGCGGCGCGCGCCGCCACAAGTTCATGGCAAACGTCTCCCGCTGCTCCGGCGACGCCCCGTCAAGCCACAGCGCGTTCTGGCTCAGCACCTGCTGCATGTACTGGACTAGCGCCGGGTCGGTGGGGTACTTTTTGGTGATGTTGTAGCCGGTGACCTCCGGCGGGTCGGGACCGACGGCGGCCGCGTCCCAGCCACGCACAAAGAGGTAGCCGAGCGTGGAGCGGTCGGACGCAGTGATGCGGCGGCTGTGTGTGTTGAAGTAGTCGTGGGCGCACGAGTAGCTCTCCTCAAACCCGGCGGGCGTAAGCGTGCCGTGCGGCTGGAAGGCGGCTGCGCGCTGCGACGCAAGACTCCGCGACACGTCGCGGTAGGTCTGGTGCTGTGGAAGAGTCTGCGACGGAAGCGATTGTGGGTCGACCACCACGTCCCGGTAGACCCACCGGCGACACGCCTGCCGCCCGCCCCGCTGTGCCGCGTGCCCGCGCAGAAACATGAAAAAACGGTGCGATGAGCCGCGCTAACAGTACAAGGATGCATTCGTTACGGATACGGCTGCCGACGGGGCACCAGGTTGGGGTTCGTAGGGAGCGTAGGGTATCCGGGGCCCAGCAGGGAGGGCGTTGATGCGTAGGGGTTGGGGGAGCTGTATGCGCCCGGGTCGTAGCCGCCTTTCGACTGCGGCGCGTACCCGGCGGGTCGCGGACCGTGGCCCTGCGGCGCGTACCCGGCGGAGGACTGGGGGTAGGGGTTGGGCAGCGGCGACTGGGGGTTGGGCAGGCGTGCTGGGCGCGTGTCCTGGGGGGTGCGGGGCTGCGCCTGGCGGTGCCGCTCGTGTGGAGGACGCACGGCGTACTGCTCCTGCGGCCGGCCGGTGTACTGCTCCTGAGGGCGCAGCGCGTACTGCTCCTGAGGACGCAGCGCGTACTGCTCCTGCGGCCGGCCGGTGTACTGCTCCTGAGGGCGCAGCGCGTACTGCTCCTGAGGACGCAGCGCGTACTGCTCCTG